>JAECWM010000096.1:0-123882 GCA_018150695.1 Drosophila oshimai
CTAACCTAAATATCTTAAAAAAAATAAAAGGTATTTTTGGCAAAAATGTACAATTTCTGGCCCACAGTGCAGAGCTAGATTTTGATAGAGGTCTTTTGGTTTACCACAAAGAAAAAATTGTCAAAAGTCCCCATCGATCCCAGGTGTGCTAATTGAATTATTAATTAACCTCTTTCGGCTCTCTTAAGGCTTTTTCAATGTATAAATTGACTGGACTTTAACTTCACAGTTTCTAGCTAACGCAATTTTTTTAAACTGGACAGATTTCCAAAATGTTTAGATATCTATATCTATGCACATAGATATTATCAATTCAAACAACATTTATTAGGGTCATTTATCTCTAGCACTACAAATGTGAGCACCAAAGAGTTTCGCGGTTTGTGGGCGTTAAACTCTTTTAAGAGGTGTGGTCGGGTTTTGAAACAAACTTGGTCTGCGTGGGGTGTATAGAAGTCTGTGTGCAAAATATGGTGGCTCTAGCTCTTATGGTTCCCAAGATCTCGACGTTTGTACGGACGGACGGACGGACAGACACACATTTTCAACGTTTACGGTATTTGCTTACTCTTCGAGTATCGCAAATAAAAAGCACGTTGATCGCAACGAAGCAGATGATGAGCTGCAGCACCCCGAAAGCCGAATCTACATACCTGAATCTGGGTGTGCAAGCTGAATGGTTACATGAGCAAGTTAAGTTGGATTGAGCGAAATTTGGGAATAATGAGTTGACTCTATCATACTCGTTGCAGATCTGTGGTACGCACATACAAAGAAGTACGTGCACCTGCAGGCTGAAAAAACATTTTTAAAAGGGGAAATACCGACTAAAGGGTTATTTCTTGCTTGTATTAATATAGTAGGCACAAAGAAGTACGTGCACCTGCAGGCTGAAAAAACATTTTTAAAAGGGGAAATACCGACTAAAGGGTTATTTCTTGCTTGTATTAATATAGTAGGCACTAAATTCACTAAATTCACTAAATTCTACCAAGACTTCCCGACACCTCAATCAATTAGGGAAATTTTCCCCCCCTTGGAACCACAGAACCTGAACATTTTATTTATTTATTTTTTTTTTTTTCAAATGTAACCCCCCACCAAAGAATCGTCTCTGGATCCGCCACTGAACATTGCATTGTCACTTTATTCTTACCTCGTCAATTGGTGTTTTTGTTTGATTTATCGAAGTTAATAGGTTTTTCTTACTTGACACTAATAAATTAAGATATTTGTATTTTTTGTATGTCTAAAAAAAGGGATTTAAGCATAATTTTTTGTTTCAGTGTGTTACCTACCCATAAGAATTATAAGCTTTTTGGCAGGGTTGAGCAAGTGCACTGGGCACTAGCAATCACTTGCCACCACTTTCATTTTGTAAAATTTGATTTTAATCCGCTGATAATATTTTAAGACTTTCTCTTTCGCTCGGTTGAATTTAATGCGATTTAATCATGCCTTATACAAAGGGTGTATGTGAATTCGCGTGCAATAGAGAGAGTGAAGATGAGATAAAAGGATATAAGA
Organism: Drosophila oshimai; assembly: GCA_018150695.1. NCBI lineage: Eukaryota > Metazoa > Arthropoda > Insecta > Diptera > Drosophilidae > Drosophila > Drosophila oshimai. Next base: position 1,528 of record JAECWM010000096.1, read on the forward strand.
ATAAACCAGATTTAGAGTCCCATTATTTTAAAAACAGCATAAACGTGGTGGGATTTCTGGACTTAAAAAAAAAACAATTTTTCAAATTTTTTTAAACGAAAGTAAAAAAATTAATTTTTCAGTTTATTTCGAGTAAAATTGACCACATATGCAGCAAAACATCCAATCGCTTCGAGAACTGTTGGGCGCTGAGCATACTCAAAGATTTATGCACCGATTGGCTTACACGTTTTTTTTATATACAACTGATTCTGTTGGCTGTTCCCTTATGTTTATTCTGTTTACTCGTAGAGTAAAAGAGAATACTGTGAACGTTGCAAACGTCTGTCTGTCCGTCCGTTCAAACGTCGATATCTCGGGAACTGTAAAAGGTTCAACCACCAAATTTTGCACACAGACTTTTAAAAACAAAGCGCAGATCAAGCTTGTTTCATAACATGACCACGCCCTTTTACCGCCCACACCCCGCGAAAATCTGTGCAGCTCTCATTTTTAATGCAATCGAAACGGATTTAAAGGAAATGTAATGATATGTGCATGATGTAACTATATACCTTACCAATTTAGGGTCGAATAAATAATAAGAAAGTTATAGAACATTTTATATTGTCTACCAGCGTGTTTTTGTCTACCAGACAACATTGGCGCTATTCAGGTTAGGTGGGTTTGGCAACTTAAAAAATCGAATTTTTTGTATTGTCTCATAAATTTCTACAGAATTTTAAAACAATGTCGCAAAGTTTAAAGTCGATCCAAATAATAGTTTCGGAAAAACAGTCTTGAGAATGTGCTCATCAAAACTTTAATTGCGTTTTTCTCAAAACTATATTATCAAAGTCGCTTGTCAAAAATTCTCGGAAACTACTCAATCGATCTTGATGAAATTTTGCACAGGCCTTCGAAACATAATTCTCTCGAGCTCGAACGAAGGAATTTTTATTTGCGATACTCGAAGATTAAGCAAATACTGTAAACGAGCAAATGTCTGTCTGTCCGTCCGTCCGTCCGTACAAACGTCGAGATCTCGGGAACTATGAAAGCTAGAACCACCAAATTCTGCGCACAGACTTCTAGAAGCAAAAATCAAGTTTGTTTTAAAACTTGACCACGCCCCTTTTACCGCCCACAAACCGCGAAAATCTGTGGCGCTCTCATTTTTTATGCAATCGTTACCGTTATATATGATATGTGCACTGTCTTACTACATTCCGAACCATTTCGTGCTCTAATAAATAATAAAGAAGTTATAAAACATTTTGCTATGCCTTAAGTCTAGTCTACATACATGTTTTACATACACGTGTTTGTGAATGTAAAATCTACAAATGTAGATAGGTGGCGACTCTATCGTTTTATCTCGTTTTGTTTTTTTTAAGAGGGCAAACGAGTATCGCAAATCTTATAGTCGGAAAACACGACTATAGCGTTCTTTCTTGTTTTTAGTTGATAACAACTATTTAAAAAAAAATTTTTATCAAATTTCACCAAACGTATAATACGATTAATACGATCCTTTCGGGCTGAAATTTTTTTGTGCCTTCATTTGACATGGTTTTACAACTTTTCCGCACCCGCCGTCATCGAAAATCAAAAAAAGTTGATTTTCGATACACTCTACTGGACACTCCCTTTTTTTTATTTTCTTAGTTAAATTTAAAATATTAAATAAATTTAAAAAAATGTTGTTTCTTGTGTTTCGGTAGTTTAATTTTATTAATCTAACAAATAATCTACTTTTTATATTTAATTTGTCAAAATTTTGACCACAGCCTTTGAAACCGTTGACCTTCACCAAAAAAAAAAAACAAATTTTTCCTTCCGAGTTTCCAACTTTAATCTCAAATATGTCACTTATCGCACAAAATCATACGACCATACTTTGTAAAGACGTTATTGCAACTTTTAAGTAGTATGATTAAAATAAAAATTGATTGCGGGCGGCCGGGGCGGCTCAATAATGTGTCCATGCATAGCAAAAAAATTAACTATTAGAAAAAAAGTTCGAAATTTCTAACATATAGCGCCCACAAAATGCACCAAAACGAACATGTGCACAGAGAGAATTCTGACGTTCTCAACTGAGTTTTATAACGTTCTTAAAAATATAACGACATTTTTTGAGCTTAAAATGTTCTAAATGTGATTGAACTGAGATTATTTTGTTCTCAAAGTATGGTTTTGTCAAAAATGTTCTCAAAACTAGAACGATCAGCTATTTGGTTCTTAACCTGGTACCGATTTGTTCTTAAGCTTGGTCTACCTGTCTATGTTAAGTTGTCGGAAAACTTATCGTTCCGTCCGAAAGTCACGAGTTCAAACCCTCGTCGGGGCGAGTTGTAAAATGAAATAATTTTATTTTTTTTTAATTTTTTTTTTTTTTTGTGCCAGTGGTCCTGGGTTCAAAACACAGTCGAGGTAAGTGTTTTTCGTAATGTTATTTATAAGTTATAAGGACAACATTAAAAATAACAAGAAAGAACGCTATAGTCGGGGTTCCCGACTATAAGATTTGCGATACTCATTTTCCCTTTTTAAAAAACAAAACGAAAAAAAACGATAGAGTCGCCACCTATGGGGCTAAAAAACAAAACGAAAAAAAACGATAGAGTCGACACTATGGGGCTATATTAACTACATATGTATAAGGCATAGCAAAATGTTCTATAACTTCTATATTATTTATTAGAGCACAAAATGGTTCGGAGTGTAGTAAGACAGTGCACATATCATTATATTTCTTTTTTAAACCGTAACGATTGCATAAAAAATGAGGGCGCCACAGATTTTCGCGGTTTGTGGGCGGTAAAAGGGGCGTGGTCAAGTTTTGAAACAAACTTGATCTGCGCTTTGTTTCTAGAAGTCTGTGCCCAAAATTTGGTGGTTCTAGCTCTTATAGTTCCCGAGATCTCGATGTTTGTGCGGACAGACAGACAGACGGACGGACGGACGGACGGACGGACGGACGGACAGACAGACATTTGATCGTTTACAGTATTTGCTTACTCTTCGAGTATCGCAAATAAAAATATATAAAATTAACTTATATATTATCAAAATGAGTCCAAAATGCTCTTGATTTGAGACCAAATAAACTTGGTTTGAGAACAGATCGAACTCAAAAAGGTCATGTGGTTAGAACAAAATGTTCTTTATTTAAGGACAAAACAACTTCATTTTTTAAAAATTTGATTTAAATATGTTCTTGATTTAAGAGTATTATGTTCTTACAAATGTAACGGAATCAACTTGATTTTAGTTTTTTTGTTCTTACATTTTTTGTTCTGATATTGAGAACATTTAAATCAATCTGAGAATTTTCGTGCTTACACTGTTTTCAAGCACGAATGTTCTCAGTTTGAGTGCAATGTTCATGATTTTTTTTCTCTATGTGTGTAACACATTAACTAAGAACAAAATCTAAGCTTTGAACGTACAGCGTGCGTGTTAAACTAAAAATTATAATTTATCACTTCATTATTTGAAAATTCCACTTTTGGAAAGATACTCCACTGTGCGTACGTATGGCGGGACGGACCGAAGAACACCGAAAACAAAATCGTCATCAATATAGTATGCCTTGTTTAAAAGTAAACTGCAAAAATTTTAGTAAAAAGCCCGAAAAAACAAACATAAGCAACTAAAATTAAGTTTTAGGTTTTGGGGCCAACAAGGTAGAAACCCCCCACAACGTGATAAAAAAAGGCAAGTTAATAGATATGAAAGCAAATTGGAAATAAAAAATGGTTAAGTTTTGACTTTGCATTTTTCCAAAGACAGTGTTGCCTATATGCAACATTGGTCTTAAGTAGTTCACAAAATTTTTAGCTTTGCATACATCCTAGGCATGCGGCCCAGGCAGGTTCTTACCTTGTAGACCCGAAAAATGACACTTTTGAAAAAGATTTTTTTTTTAAAAACGGGTAAAGGTACAATGCTAAAAATTTATAACGAATAATGAAACACATTGTTATTATTTTTTTTTTTCGCGCGTAGTCCGACGGCCCACTTACCCGCCCAACCGACCGGGGGGCGCAGCCGTGTATCGTACGGCAATAGGCAAAAGTCCGAGGAAAAAAGTAGGATCTAATTTTGAGCTAACGAAGTTAGTATAAGTCGTTTTAAGAGCGGCAGAGAGTCAGAATTTAAGATTATAGGACAAAGTCTATTATAGTCAGAACATTATACTCTGAAAGGCTCATGCAAGTCATAGTTAGATCTACAATGGTTTAATATTAAGGGTATATAATTTCTAGTTAATCTACTTGGCACAGAAAAGCTAAGCCGACCTACCAAGTCGGCGCTGTCAATATCACCACGAATAAGATTATAAATAAAAATAGTACCAAGCATCGTTCTACGGTTAGCTAGGGAGGGTAAATTAATTAAAAGTAATCTGCTAGAATAAGAAGGTAAGTTAAGGTTTGCATCCCAGTTGAGGCGCCGTGAAGCAAAAATTAAAAAGTTTTTCTGTACAGATTCAATGTGATCTACATGTACTCCGTATTGGGGACTCCAGACGGGAGACCCATACTCCAGAATCGGACGGACTAACGAAGTAAATAAGGTCTTAGTGACGTATGAATCGTCAAATTCCTTCGACCATCTTTTAATGAAATCAAGCACTCCCCTGGCTTTGATAACCATGAACGAAATGTGATCAGTAAACTTAACTTTTGGGTCCAAAAGGACCCAAAGAATACAATGTTTTAAATTTAATAAATAAAAAAAGTGGGGGAGGAGGCGTCCATCAAAGTCGGAATTTTTTCAAAAAGGTGTCAAAACGGGTGATCTAAAACACAACATCTCAACACGTTCGTAATCTAAAAGGTATTATCCATTGAATGAACTACAATCATGAACAAAAAAAAGAAAAATTACAAAAGTTATTAAGCTTTGAAAAAAAATTTCGATTTTCTCATTTTATATTTTTGTTCACTTATTTTTTTTTACATAAAAACGTTCAATATTTTTGGCTGATCGTAGTACATTTACTAGAAAAACCCTAACGAACATGTTAAAAAAAATAAAGGTTATGATTGGTTCACCTCAGTGACTTCAATCACTTCCGTAAGGTCTAAAAACGTGGTTCTGAGAAAAAAACGCGTTTTTTTCCCAGACGACGTAGGGCGCATAGAGTAAACTGGCAACTTTGAACTCCTGTAACTTACAAAATACTTCGAATTCGAACATAAAATTTGTGGAACATACTCTTTAAGAGTTATACTTTCGATTTATAAAGTTAAAAAAAATAAAAAAAATTTTCCATTCATAAGGTGAGAACCTGCCTTAACAGAAGTGAAAATTGAAAAAGTTTTTTGCCTATTTGATTGGGATGGTTCCAGTGATGAATATAATTAAGATAACAAAGAAAATATAGAAAAGTTTGACACTTTAGAAAACTTTGTCGAAAGCAATTTTTTTGTAAAGTATCATATATATTACTTATGAAACTATACTATTCATTTCTAATTTTGCATAAAGGCAACATATTATCAAGGACAAACTAGGATACGCAGGTCGTTGAAATTTATTTTGGTTATTATTTGTGCTCATTAATAATAATATAAAGTCAAATATTTTTTAAGTGTCCCCAATTGAATTCGGTCCTGAAGGGCTAAGACACAAAACGAGAAAGAACTATATAGTCGTGTTTCCCCACTATCAGATTGATTTGTACGTTTTAAAATGGACAAAACCGGGTAGAGTTGATTGGTTTTGTTTCCATATGCAAATCTACAAAATCCGATAAACTGTACTAAAAAGGATTAAAAAAGTGGACAACATCAAAATCTGACCGATATTTGCGTCAATAGAAAGTGCAAATAGTTGGCACACAAAACAGGCAAGATAATAAGCTCGGAATGAACGCTACAGTCGGGTTTTCCGACTATAAGATTTCTGATACCTTTTACTAGATATCGGATTTTATTTTTTTTGCATATTACGATTGCGTTGTCCAAAAATTTTTTCGTTTGCAGACAAATGCGTTTCAGATAAAAATAATTTTTTTGACACCTAGTTTTTTTTGCACATTCGACCTTTTTACATATATTGAATCTAAAAAGCATATTTCGGAATATGTCAACCTTTTTCTACCTTTTTTACCTATTTCTACTGGAAAATATGTTCCTTAGTAGAGGTGTTCGATCCAAACTGTTTATGTTTAAAAACATTTCTCAGTCGCGTCTCAGTCGTTGGCGAAAGCTAACAAAAAGGACCATCGCATGATGTAGCTGGAGGAGTTTAAAAGTGAGACTATAACACTTGTAGATATAAAAATGTAAATTAAAGCGGTAACCTTTACGGCGAAAACTTCTCAGGCATAAAATCAAAATAAAATGTATTTAGCATCTAAAAATATTAAGTTAAAAGCCTATTTTAAAATAACTGCAGGTTCTGGAGTCCTTTAAGGGGTTATATACCTTTTTTATTTCCAAAAAATCTAAAATTTTTTTATTGCTTTATCTTAAAGAACAACTCCTTGAGAACATTTTCGCAAAAAGTTACAGCTCTTTTAGCCGCGCGCCTCGTCTCAGCCCCAAGCTAAACTTGAAACTTTAAACGCGAATATCTCGAAAGATTGTTTTTTGAAAAATGACTTTGCGGTGACGTGGATTGACGGAAAACTACTGAAAAATTGTTAAATTTTCTTTCAAATGTTTGTAATTAAATTTTGTCTGAGATTGAACGATCGACTTTTCACGAACAAACTTTTTTTTCGCCGAAATGAATTTTTTAGTGAAATTTCTAGTGACCAAAAAGTTCATTTTTAGCATAAAACGTTCCCGTGTGTACAAAAAAAAAAATAATAATAATAAAAACGATCGTTCACATCTTAATACCACGTCCAAGTCGTTGGTCCTGTGGCAAGCTAAGAGTGGTATTTTAATGTGAATTTGTTAGAAATAAATATATGGAATATGTGAATACAAACATATTATTACAAACATTATTTTCATCGAAATTTCTTCGAGAGTTCAAAAGTCGGTAAAAAGGCCGATAATTTCAGAAAGTTTGTATTTGTCGAGCTCTTGCAGTCAAATTAATTATCGAATCCACCAGATCAGTTAGGCAGTGTTGAAGATTGATTTGTAAGAAGTAAAAATTGGTATCATGCACAAAAATCGGCCCGCTACAACTCGAGATATACAAAAAAACTTGTAAAGACCATAGACTTTGTGTATACGAGGCGTATGTGTGCATATTATGTATAACGCCATTCTTGAATGCGCGGTATCTGGAAAATGGTGGGTCCTACAGAAAAAATCATTAGAATTATTTTTATAGAGCATTTCAAGATCTACAACTTTGTTCTTATGTATTTTTTGATAAACCGTACCGTTTTTGAGAAAAACCCAAAAAAAATTTTTAAAAATTTCTGAACTAGAAGAGCCCATATTCCTTGCAATATCAAGTATTATGCAAAAACACTATCTTTTGTTTTGTAAAGTTTATTCCCAGGTATCCCCACCCCTGGGTATAGTTGAACCACCTTAAAAAAATTGTAATTTATTTCTTTGTTCATGCCTTTTTTCTGTTCAAATATAAACATTGCACATTTTTTTTTTTTTTTTTTTTTCGAAGGTTTTCTTGAGTCTTTTGATTGTGCTTTTTGGCGATCAATTTTTCTGCGGTGAGTCAGTAGCAATAATACTCCTCCCTCGTTTTCTTCCTCGAGTCGTCTGTTTTCGTGGTTTAGCCTTTCCCCACAAGTACTGGTTCATGTATCCCCACAAGTCATAAGCCAATTGGAAGTGATTTGGAGAAAACATGGAATATTTGAACTGCGTCAGCAATCCAGGAAAATATCATAATTTGCGTCTACTTACGATAAAAGACAATTTAAGGAAGTTCAATGCCACTGACGAAGCACGATAGAATTTTTCCTTGAAAACGTAAGGTCACAATTGATGCTGCAAACGGGGAATACAAACTTCGATTAGCGATAAAAACGACACCAATCGTTGGACGCGATTGTGCGTGCGTGTGAGGTTAGGATAACGACTAAGTAAGCAACACACATATAAATGGTGCACAAAAACATGTCAGAAGGTAAAATATTTGTACTGGTTCATCTATCCCCGTGGTTCACCTATCCCCACTCTCCCATACATTTTGATTGTCACTCCATAACTGCAGAACGGCTCGACCGATTGCCATACAATTTTTAAGGAAGGTGCAGGGAGGAGTGATGATTGTTATTTTTTTAAATCCAAATTGGTCCAGCCATTCGCGATTTAAAAATAAATTTAATTTTTGTCAATTTGATTTTGGTTTAAAATAAAAGTTTGTTTACAGATTGCGATTAAAGTCAAAAGTTTACCAACCTTGCAAAAAATTCGCTTCGAATCGCAGAATGTTGCTAAAACGCATTAAGACCATCCTCTGCTGAAGAATTCGCGGTTTAAACTTTTTTTTTGTCATCATTGATATTATAGGTAAAGGACCAATGTGGACCACCCTCTGCTAAAGAACTCGCGGTTTTAACTTTTTTTTGTTATCATTGATATTAAAAGTAAAGGACCAATGTCGACCATCCTCTGCTGAAGAATTCGCGGTTTTAAGGGGGGACATCTGAGTAACTTTTTTTTAAAAATCGAAAAATTTTTTTTTCCCTTAAATAATTCTTTATGGTCTTAAAAATAACATACCAAAAGGTAGAGTCCGGCAAAAGTGTCTAAGTGTCGAAATTTTCCATTCTGCGGCGATGCCTCGCAGGTATATCCCATGGAACCTTTTGTGTTTAAAAATTGCTTACTTTTTTTTTATCAATAATTTTGTGACGTTTTTTTCGTGAAAATTGTAATTTTTTTTTCAATCATTCACCATTTTGCAAAAAATCCTACGAGTCTTGATAGACATAGGTATTGTGAATATACTGTCAAAATTTCAGATCGATCGGTTAAGATTTGTGCGAGTTTTGTACTCGGCCAACTCAAAAAAGGGGTTTTGAGAAAATGCTGCACAGCCGCCATTTTGTTTTTGATTTGTTCCAAAAAAATTTTATTTTGTACTTCACATCTAATATTATAAGACCTACTTTACAAATTTTTGATTGGCTTTTTCATTTGGCCAAAAAAAATTTCAGAAAATCCGATTTTTTTTTTTCAGTTACTCAGATGTCCCCCCTTAACTTTTTTTTGTTATCATTGATATTAAAGGTAAAGGACCAATGTGGACCATCCGCTGCTGAAGAATTTTCCTTTAATATCAATGAGGCCAAAAAAAAGTTGAAACCGCGAATTCTTCAGCAGAGGATGGTCCACATTGGTCCTTTACCTTTAATATCAATGATGACAAAAAAAAAGTTGAAACCGCGAATTCTTCAGCAGAGGATTGTCCACATTGGTCCCTTACTTTTAATATCAATGATGACATCCAATGCAATTTATTTGATCGAGAACTGCAACGTGAACAAGAGTATGATCCCAATGAACTGCGAACATTTGTGAACTTAAATGTTCCCAAATTAAATGACCATCAAAAACATGTCTACACAGAGAAAACGAAGCTCTAAAATGTGACGTTTTAGGTTCAAAAACAGGGTCGAAACATTTTACTGTGTCATACAAATCTAATATGTTTGCGTTTAAGGTTCAAAATCAATTTTACTGCGTCTCACAAATCTAAAATGAAACGACCCTGTTTTTGAACCTAAAACGTCACATTTTAGAGCTTCGTTGTCTCTGTGTATGATACCATCATGCAAGCTGTACAAAATGAAGTCGGTGGATGCTCCTGGTGGTACGGGAAAAACATTTGTAATATCACTGATTTTGGCAGCCATTCGATCCGAACGAAAAATTGCATTGGCACTTGTTTCTTCGGGAATCGCTGTTCCCAAATTAAATGACCATCAAAAACATGTCCAATCGTCCAATGCATGATTTATTTGATCGAAAACTGCAACGTGAACAAGAGTATGATCCCAATGAATTGCGAACATTTGTGAATTTGAATGTTCCCAAATTAAGTGACCATCAAAAACATGTCTATGATACCATCATGCAAGCTGTACAAAATGAAGTCGGTGGATGCGCCTGGTGGTACGGGAAAAACATTTGTGATATCACTGATTTTGGCAGCCATTCGATCGGAACGAAAAATTGCATTGGCACTTGCTTCTTCGGGAATCGCTGTTCCCAAATTAAATGACCATCAAAAACATGTCCAATCGTCCAATGCATGATTTATTTGATCGAGAACTGCAACGTGAACAAGAGTATGATCCCAATGAATTGCGAATATTTGTGAATTTGAATGTTCCCAAATTAAAAGACCATCAAAAACGTGGATTAACATTAATAATTCCAAAATACAATGCATTCATTTCATAAAAAAAATCTAAAATATTTCATTTCTCTTTTTGGTTGGTTGCAACGAAGTGCATCGGGATCCGCTATTAGATATTTAAGTCAACCTTTTTTGACCTAAGTCAACCTCTTTTTTTCTGATATGCCAAAACATTCTGAAAGCTACTATTTTTATTAATCTATTTCCAAAATTTATCGATTTTTAGATCGCAAACCTTCAAGAAACCTAAGAAACCTAAAAAAAACCTTTTTTGACCTATTTTGACCTAAATAAATAGGTCGAATTATGCTGAGCATATTCCTCTTCTTTGACCTAAAAATTTGCATATTTCTGATATGCCGATATATCCTGAAAGCTACTATTTTTATTAGTTTATTTCCAAAATTTCACGTTTTTTAGACCGCAAACAAAAAAAACCTAAAATCCGATGTCTACTTATTACCCTCTTAAAAAAAAAGTGTTGCCTGCTCTCAAGCCCAATAAATTTGTAAAGCACTTGTATACACAATTTCTTGAAACTGGCTAGATTTTCAAAACATTTAGATATCTGTGTAGATATTTTTAATACAAACAACATTCTCTAGCACTTAAAATGTGGGCACCACAGAAATTCGCTGTTTGTGGGTATTAAAACCGGCGCTTTGTTTATAGAAGTCTGTTTGCTAAATTTGGTGGTTCTAGCTCTTATAGTTCCCTACATTTCGACGTTCGTAAGGACAGATGGACAGGCAGACATACATTTGCAACGTTCACAGTATTTATGATACTCTTTTTGAGTATCGAAAATAAAAAGAGAAGTCCTTCTATTTAAAAACGAGAAGAAAAGCTTACTTCTGCACGCCAAGCCAAGCATCCTTGCAGATAGGGAATGCAGTAGTCCGATTTTGATTAGTTTAGTGATCAAAATTAAATTGTGTGATGGCCCAATTTTGAAAAAAATAAAAAATATTTTGTGAAATTTTATGTTGATAGATTTTACACCAAGCGAAAACAAAATACTGTAAACAAAAAAAAAATTTGTCGATTTGTATGGCAGTTCTGGGATAAAGTCACTCGATCGCCAAGATTTTTAAAACAAGACTTGCTTTAATATACAAAAAGACGATTGAAAAAGTTTTAAGTTGATTCGCTTTACACTGGGAAAAAAAAGTTTACTGAAACAGAACATTATGCTTACATTTGTACGGCAGCTCTGGGATATTGTCATTTATTTTAAACTAGACCTGCTTGAATATAATAAAAGACGATTGGAAAAGTTTTAAGTTTATACGTTTTACACTGGCCGAAAAAACTTTATTGAAACAGAAATTTAAGCAAACACTTGTATGGCAGCTACAGGATAATGTCATCCGACCGTAAAAATCTTCGAGCTCGATTAGCCTGCACATAAACAAGGCAATCGGGAAAGTTTTATGGTCATAGCAAAAAAACAGACATACGGAGCGACGGACAGACGAACATGGCTATATCGACTCGTTTGGTGACGCTAATCAATAATATAAATGCATTAAATGGTCGAAAATACCTTCTTCTATGCGTTATAACCATCAGATTATAATACCCTGCAAGGGTATACATAACGATAAAAAGTAACAAAACTAGTGCATACATTTTTTAGAAAATGAAAGAACTAATGTTTCCAAATAATGAAAAAATGGCACAGCAAAGTTAAAAATAATTTTTGAAAATATTGTATAAATAACATTTATTGTAAAAAGAATTACCCATATACATTTACCATTTAGTCAAAGTAAACAAGAAAGAACGCTATAGTCGGGTTTCCCAACTATCAGATTTGCGATACTCATTCCCCTCTTAAAAAAAAACAAAACAAGAAAAAGCTCTAGTCGCCAGCCCTTCCCCTTTAAAAAAATGTAGCCTACTTTTAGGCACAATAAATTTTTAACGCACTTGTGTACACGATTTTTTAAAATGGCCAGATTTGCAAAATTTTTAGATAACTGTGTAGATATCAATACAAACAACATTTATTTAGGCCACTTTTCTCTAGCATTAAAAATGTGGGTACCACTGAGGTTTGTGGGCATTAAAAGGGCATGGTCGGGTTTTGAAACAAACTTGATCTACGTGGTGTATATAGAAGTCTGTGTGCAAAATTTGATGGCTCTAGCTCTTATGGTTCCTGAGATCTAGGGGCTCGTACGGACGGACGGACAGACAGACAATTCAACGTTTACAGTATTTGCTTACTCTTCAAGTATCGCAAATAAAAATAACCCGATCCCAATCCATAAAGCTCAGCATGGTTTCCTTTAATTACGTATGAGTCCTACAAACTTTGCCACCAGGAGAGTCAGGTCGCACAGAGTTCTTTTGGTCTCATGTCAAGTGATAGTCGTCAGACAGCAGGCAATGAGTGGTAGGTGGTTGGGAGATGGGAGGCGCGGCCACGCTATGCTCATAATAATTGAAGCATATTTACAGTGGTTGCCTCTTCCCGAAATGGGCGTATGTAGACCCCCCGAGGGCATACAAGCACCCACCCATTTCCATCCTTCCTAAAGATTCCCCTTTAGCCCGCACCAAAAGGCTTTTCGTTGTTTATATTTGGTTGGCTGGCCAAATGCTTGGCTGGTCATCGTCGGACCGGGTACGGTTCTCGGCTTTGGTTTTGAGTGAGTTGAGTATGGCGCTGCTTTAATTGTTTAATGGCTCGTTACTTGAAGTCCCAGTGGGGGACTTATGGTGCGACTGTGCTAACTGGTATTTTCAAGTGTGATAATTGTAGCGTTTTATTAAGGATTAAGCAAATTTTCTGTAAATTATATCTCAGGGACGTCGAATGGCAGATGAGGTTGATGAAATTGAACCGGAGAGTTGATCAGTAAATATGTTTATTTAACTTAAATTTATATTACTGTTAACATAATAGCAATATTTATGTTGAAGTACATTATTTCAATCAAATTTCTTCCCTCAAAATGTAAACTAACAATTAATAATATGAGATCGTCACAGTTTGAGAAACTGCCCTGTTGTGTTATGTGTAACAAATTTAAAATAAATTCACTTTTCCGAAGCACTGGCAAGTATTTGACTTGGAAAGTCGGGTCTACTCGCACTAATATAAATTCTGGCCCATAAAACCGATTTTTTCAAAGATAAAAGATTTTGTCACCCACACACACATTTTTGTGATGCCCGCTTTTAACCCAATCAATTTCTAACGCACTTGTGTACACAATTTCTTGAAACGGGCCAGATTTTCAAAATTTTTAGATATCTGTGTAAATATTTTCAATACAAATAACATTTCTTTATTTATTTGTTTAGGCCACTTTTCTTTAGCATTGAATATGTGGTCTCCACTGAGGTTCGCGGCTTGTGAGCGTTAAAAGGGGCGTGGTCGGGTTTTAAAAAAAACTTGATCTGCGTAGGGTATTTAGAAGTCTGTGCGCACATTTTGGTGGCTCGTAGAAGATTAAAGTTTAAACACATTTCTACGTTAACAAGTTCAGATGTTTTGACAATTTAGCAAAAAATACATACAGGACAATATCTAGAAAGCGAGAATCCTAGCTCTGTGCATGTTTCCTTTTTTTAAACTCGTAAAATTTAAATACACAGTTTTGTAACTGTTGTTGTACTTGTTTTTATTAACTAAAATGGGAAAATAACAACACTCATAAAATCGGTGACAATATTGTTGAAATTAAGTATTTTTAATAAGTAAAAAGCAACGTAGCAAAATTATTGGCTAACGCCTAGCGATTTGACAGTGGCCATGAAATGTTTTTTCGTGTTTGATTCTAAAATTTTAAACAATTTTATGAAAATTTGACAAGCTAAATGGTAAAATTGCGACGTAAAACGAGAATTTTTATACAGTCAAACATAGCTCAAACTTACCTTTTAACATTTTTTTCACGCGAATAAAAGGGTTTGGTATTTATGAATATTTGTTTTTATGCATAACAGAATACTACGTTTTTGTCGTGCTTAAATATCTTTAAGCATAATGTTTTCATGTTTTTATTAATGTTTAGCACGACTTCTGAAATCCAGTAGTGAAATTCATTCTGATGATATGTTAATCTTTTGCTGACGCTATTAAACGCTTCTCTTAACTCAGCGATTGAAAATAATAAGCAAAATTAGCCATAATTAAACAACTGATAGCTTACAAATGTATTTTATAAATAAAATGTGCTTGTTCTTTAACTCAAAGTCTCCGTAACTCGAACTTATTTGGAATAGATGGGCGCTCGCGTTATGGAAGTTTGACAGTGTACACAAAATGTTGGGTTTTTCGAGCTGGGCAAGCTAAGAACGAGCTAGCAAGATGAATATTTATTATAAGCCAGAGAAAACTTTTCGATTGCGTCCAACAAATTTAGCTGATCTATGTTTTTTGCAACTTCAACTTTAGTATAAGTATAAGTAATTCTTTTAATAAAGGTAATCAAATCTTGAAAAAGTATGTGTCGGCCTGTTAGGCGATTGTAAAATGTACCTTTAAAGCTCGAAAATGTTCCATTGATTTCCCAACGATAATATTCCCTTGAATCACACAAACGGATACAAATTCGAACCCCATATTCAATCAACATCATAAAAAAAAACACCGTGTAAAATACAAGCAGAAAGCCTTGAATTATTTTAAATTAATTTAAAAAATTTAAACTTCTTTTAAAATGTATCTATTACCCCTGTTTTTTGCATTGTGTTCAATTTTTATTAAGCTACATTTACATTACATTTATGATTGTAACAAGAACCCTAAAAATTTGTTGCTAAGGAAAAAACAAAAGAGGATATCGGTCAGTTATCACTTATTATCACAACATTTCACATTTCCGATCAAAAATCCTCTGCACGGTAAAATCACAGTATAATTGTTTAAATTTAAATAACCTTTCCAAGAATGTGGATCTTAGCCATACTTCGTTTCTTCTTTCTCTACGCGTTTTGCTAGATTCAGCATGTACTCTTACGATATAACAACCAGACTCCCCTTATTTCCCCACCCCCTTATAACAATTGCGTCGGCGTGTGAAGTCTTGCGGACATGCGATAAGAAGAACGACGCTTTTTTATGTCAGCACAAAAGCAACTGTTGCCGCACACACGCTGGCGCATGTAATAACCATCTGGAAATGGGACTTTTTTCTTCATCTTAGATCTTAATTTTTTTTAAGGATGTGGTAAGTCGTTTATTTGGTGAGTTGTAGGCTATCGGTCTTCTTGCACCGAAGTTGTTTATGCTTTAGTGGTAACACTCTGGAATAAACGTAAGTTTCAATCGATTGAATTTTTAGCAGGTATTTTTTTTAAATTCGTTCGCAATAATATAGTAATTTTACGTTCAGTTAGGGACAAGGAAAGCAAATTAGAGTTATTAAAATTGAAAGCTTAGAAATGTAAAAAAATGTTTCTACGTTATCTTTTAAACGAGATCAACTTTTGTTTAAATTTTTTTTACATGTTTTTTAACTCTTATTTTTTGATTAAAAGATAAACATTTATTTTTAAATTTTTATTTCAAAGTTGACAAATAACTCTTCTTTTTAATTTTTTAAATCAAAAAAGGAGTTATTTCAACTCTTCTTTTTATGTTTTTAAATAAAAACAGGAGTTATTTTCAACTTTTCTTTTAAAAATTGAAAATATTTACAGACAGATTTTCAATACTAACAACTTTAATTTAAACCATTTTCTCTAGCGTTAAAATTTGTGGACTGAAAGTGTCGGGTCCCAATTTTAAAACAAAATCGACCTGCGCATTGTTCATAGAACTCTGTTTGCTGTTTTTGATTTCAGCTCTAAAATTTTAATAAATCTCGACGTCCATCCAACGTTACCAGTAAAGCCATTGTAAATGCCTTGACCAAACCAAAATGAATAGGCATCAACATTTGTTGAGTTCAACATTATAACTGATTTTATTTGTGAAGTATGAATCGGAACCAAGGGTTAATTTTGTACGTGGGAACGCAAAAGTACTTGACTTGTTTTTAGAAGTGTTGACATTAAACCCTCTTGAAGGGACCTGTGCATATATTCAATGCTGCTGCTAGCGTGTAAGGCATAGGTAGACATAGGGATGTTCTTAAACAGGCCTGGACACAAATAGAGCTGCGTTTCTTGGTGTGCGTGCGTTTCATCGCTCCGTTCCTCTATTTCGCTCTCATTTCATATAAAATTGTCAGTGATGCAAACGTGTATAGTGGTTTGTGTATATGAGCTTGTGGCCAGTTTTAAGAAACTGTGTGCATAAGTGCCTCAAAAATTTATTTCGCCTGAAAGTAGGCAGCACTTTGTTTTCAGAGGGCAATGAGTCACGTGAGTCTGATAGTCTGGGAACCTGATTATAGCAAATTTCCTTGTTTTTAGTAGACATTTTATGTAGACATTTTTAATACTAATAACATTTAAAATGTTGAGAGCCACAGAGTTTCTTTTTTTTATACTTATACAAAATGCAGTTTTGTGGTAAAAGCCCAGTCGAAGCAGACAGAAAGGCAGGAGGACAAACAGCAATCTGACAGACGATCATGTACTCAACAAATACAGAGAAGCAGAATGAAAAACCCACGGACACCGAGAGATACTACAGTCCGCCGTCTTGCAGGTAGTGGTAAAACATTTCCGACTTAAATCGATTCTAAAATGTAAAATCGATGTATCGCAAAACGATGATAACAAATTCATCGATGGTCTAATTTGAAGATGAACATAAAGTTTCCTTATGTGTAGACTCGGATGCAGTGTAGCGTCTTTGCCAATAGATTGCATATAATTGAAAAACAAAACTTCTGAAAACATTTCTAAATTATTTTTTTTGCCAATTTCTATATAATCCCCATATTCCCGTTTGTTACGATGATTTTTATTAATATGCGACAAACCCTAGGAGGCGGTCTGTGTTTGCAGCTGA
This sequence comes from Drosophila oshimai, assembly GCA_018150695.1. Taxonomy (NCBI): domain Eukaryota; kingdom Metazoa; phylum Arthropoda; class Insecta; order Diptera; family Drosophilidae; genus Drosophila; species Drosophila oshimai. The sequence goes on from JAECWM010000096.1 coordinate 18,740, forward strand.
AGCAGTCTAAGCCGAAGCGGAAAAACTTTTCAGTGCACGAGCATGTGCCGCGTCGCCAGCACGTGCCACGTGGCGATTGCTTGAGCTGCGTTCCAGCTTCAGCACCAGTGCGAACATAATATGATGATTGCAAGGCTGATTCAACTTCCTGCAGGGGGATTTGCTTTCATGTGCTACCATGTAGCCTAATAAAAACATTTGCTTCCTCCACCTACAGGCATTTTATGATGTAATCTGTGCATATTAAATCTTCAACTTAATGAAAGCATCTCGCATTATCTCGGGTGATATTAAAATGATTTCGTTTTACCTGCCATCGAAAAAACTACAAGTGAAAAATAATAAAGAACAAATCATAAACACTATGATTATTAAATTACAAAAAAAAAAAAGTTAAAGTCTTTAAGCTCTGATTGAAGGTTTGCAGGAACAAAGTCGATCATAGGGATTCTTTCTTTGTTATTTTTTTTTTCGATACGGAGTATCTTAAATACTGTGAACGTTGCAAATGTCTGTCCGTCCGTCCGTGTTTCCGTCCGTGCGTCTGTCCGTACGAACGTCGAGATTTTGGGAACTTAAGAGCTACAAGTTTTAACCATTTGACACTGAATTAAGGGGGGACATCTGAGTAACTGAAAAAAAAAATCGGTTTTTCTGAAATTTTTTTTGGCCAAATGAAAAAGCCAATCAAAAATTTGTAAAGTAGGTTTTATAATATTAGATGTGAAGTACAAAATAAAATTTTTTTGGAACAAATCAAAAACAAAATGGCGGCTGTGCAGCATTTTCTCAAAACCCCTTTTTTGAGCTGGCCGAGTAGAAAACTCGCACAAATCTTAACCGATCGATCTGAAATTTTGACAGTATATTCGAAATACCTATGTCTATCGACACTCGTAGGATTTTTTCGCTATATTGATTTTTTGCATAATGGTGAATGATTGAAAAAAATTACAATTTTCACCAAAAAAACGTCACAAAATTATTGATAAAAAAAAAGTAAGCAATATATCGAAAAAATCCTACGATATATTAAAAGGTTGATGAAAATTTAACCTCCTAATATTTTTTAAGGATATAATTTTTTTTTTTAGTTGCGATCTTTTATTGTTAAGTTTGTGTTAAACTTGGTTGAATCTTTGCAGTAGTTCTTTTTTTATAAAAAAAAATTTTTTTAAATGAAATTTTTTTTACCTTTGGCTCTGATTATCTTTATCTTAAAAAAATACTAATAAATTTACATTTTTGGTTTTTAAAAGTTAAATCTCTTAAGAACATAATAGCCAAATTTCAGTTTCCTAGCTGCGCAGTGGAAGAAATGACAGATTTTTGGCCAAAATGTGAACATTCTGGCCCACTGTGCAGATGTAAAATTCACAAGAAATAATCTTCATTGTCTTTGCTTTCATACCCTTATCCGGCGTACCATCCTTGATACTTTATTTTAAACCAAGGAAAGGAACTTAGTAGAATCTAAATAAATAGAAGGAAATTATCTCTACCGGCAGTCTTTTGCAGCAGCAACAGTTTTAGAGCGACTGCATCGCGCAAACATTTTCAGTTTTAAAGCTGTAGCACAGTTTGAGAGGCGGCGATGTGTTAGCCAAAACTGATTTTAACGACGCGCAGCTGCCATCCGAGTTCACTGTTGACGATCCGGCGTAGCACAGGTCATCGTTATGGGGTAATTTTAGCACTGTGCCATTTTGATGGTGCGGCTTATATGACTTACATACATATGTTTTCATGACCACGTGATATTTCTCCAAAACTTTGATCAGACTTTGATCCTGCGTGAAGTATTAGCCTCTCCGCGATGGCTTGGGTTCTGCGGTTGCAATAGTCAAATTAAACCTGCCTTTTTTTTATTACTTATTCAGAGTTCCTCGTCGAAAAGTATCAGTCTCTCTTAGGGACCAAGCGGTAATAAGGTTCTGGTCTATGACTACCCGGGTAAAGAAACTATGAAAGTGTTTGGTGGGTCTATATTTTTGTTCACGTAAAATTTATCTTTTACTACCTCCTGCGTTTAAACACCTTAAATCGCAGAAATTTATGTTGATAGACTTTAGACTAAGCGAAAAAGTTATCTGAAACAGAAAATGATGTTTATAGGTTTTACACTGAGCGAAAGAAGCTTGTATAAACAGACAGACAGACGGACATGGCTTTATAGACTCGTCTGGTGGCGCTGATCAAGAATAGGGTCGGAAATGCCTCCTTCTATGCGTTACAAATATCACACTAAAATTATAATACCTTAACTTAATAAGTAAACAACCATCTCGAGGTCGGAGTTGAACTGGAGACTCCCGAATGCATAGTCTAACCCTAAAATGTAGGCTACTCAACTCACTCAAAACTGGTCAAATTGGAAGTTGTCAAATACCAGTTTATGTGTAATTTAACTTTAACAAATTTCTTTTCATGGTAGTTATTAATTTCTATACAATGTCTAGACCTAATTCAACTATTCCAGGTATAGTTGCTTTGTTACTAATTGTAATTTTGGTACTAGTCAATATTTTTAAGTCTCTGTCTAGTCCAAATGCAACCAGTCTAACACTAGTTGCTTCGTCATAGGTTAATCACTAGTTAATCATTTCTAGACTTTGTCTAGTCCACATGCATTCTAGTTTCATTGTCACTTATTGTAAACTATTTAATTGTCAAAATTGGTACTGATTTTCTAGTCTATCAGGCCTGTTCCAGTTTTCACTCGGAAGTGGATTTGATAACATTTGCGGATTGTCAAATTTCCCATCTTCATTTGGGGGTTTGCCTTTGAATTTTCCTTTTCTTCCCAAACAAAATCAGCTGACTGGCAACTGGCCACTTTTGACAGGAGTGTTTGACTTCTTTGGGTTTTGCTGCCTTGAGGATGATTAAATTTTGGCCTGCTGGTGTCCATCAGCCGTGGGCATAAATGGTTTACTAATTTAACGCATAAAATAGAAGAAACAAGCATTGGCGGCCACAAATACAAATTTTTAAATATTTGTTTATTCGAACAGCTGTTCTGGTGGCAGTGTTATGAAACCAGAGTTGCCGAAGCCGATAAGAAATGTCCCAGCTACACGTGTTTTTACACAATTATTTCATTAAATTAAGCGGTAATAAGCACAAAAACTATTTTGAATTTAACTTAGATAAAATACCTTTCTAACCATAGTAACACGACCACAAATGGGCTTGCTTAAAATAAATCCCAAAAAAATCCTTTTTTCTTTCGTACCATGACAACCTTTGCAATTTCTCTCCAAATTCGTTCGGAAACTGGAACAGAGGCGGCGGATTTGTCAAAATGCTGAAGGTTAGAATCGAACCTATTTTGGGGTGCAGCCGCAAAATAATTTTTAAATGGTCAAATATGTTGTTATCAACAATATTAAATATGCAATAATTTTCTTAAAGCATCAAAGAATAAGGAAAAAATATCATTTGCACGTTAAATTATCGCAAAGTATTTTTAAACAATTAATTTCTGTGCTTGCGGATCTGAATCCGTCAGCCAAACGGCTGGCGGAAAGTTTCTGTGAGGTTTCGCTCGGAAGTTAACAGAGAGTTAACGGAGGGAAATTCATTTCCGTGAGGATTTTTCGGAAGTGAATGTTAGAACAGGTCTGGGAAATTCGAATCCGTGCGAATCTTTCGGAAGTGAAAACTGGAACAGGCCTGAATGTCTAGTCCGATTTTAAAAAGACAAAAACCAGTTGATTTAAACTACTTGCAGGACTAGTTGTTTTTCTAACTAGTTTAAATTTTCCCTGAAAAATCCCCTGTTTGGGGATATTTGGGGTAAAATGGGTAAAATTAGGTTCATTGCACACATATAATTATTTGCGATACTCGAAGAGTAAGCAAATACTGTAAACGATCAAATGTCTGTCCGTCCGTCCGTCCGTCCGTCCGTCCGTCCGTACAAACGTCGAGATCTCGGAAACTATAAGTGCTAGAACCACCAAATTTTGCACACAGACTTGTATTAGCAAAGCGCAGATCAAGTTTGTTTCAAAACCTGACCACGCCCCTTTTTACGCCCACAAACCGCGAAACTCTGTGGTGTCCACATTTTTAGTGTTAGAGAAAAGTGGTCCTTATAAATATTATTTGTATTGAAAATATCTACTCAAATATCTAAAAGTTTTGAAAATCTGGCCATTTTCAAGAAATTGTGTATAGAAGTGCGTAAAAAATTTTTATTGCGCCTGAAAGTAGGCTAACCATTTTTTTGTGAAGAGGGCGCTAAAAATTGATTGCGCTTGAAAGTAGCAATGAGTATCGCAAATCTTATAGTCGGGAAACCCGACTATAGCGTTCTTTCTTTTTTTTTTATTAAAAATAGCAAATTTATTTTGGCTTCTGCTAAAATTAGTGGTTTCCAGTTTTGGGTCATGCATAATAGCCAGATCTGACCATATCTAGCTAAGTTGGTGGGTTTGCGAAATACGTTCTTGCAATATACGGCGCGAAGCATCGAAGTCTCTCTTAGATAAAGGTTTAAGAGCGGACTAAGAGAATATACATACATATGTATATGATTTCAATCTGAACTGGCCACAAACAGTTTTATCATATTTTGTCTTTCCTACAGCAGAAATTAAAAAAAAAAAACACAAGAAGGTTTTCTTTAAAAAAAATTATTAAACCCTTTCAGGACCGAATTGAATTCGATGCACTTAAAAAATATTTGACTTTATATAACTTCTAAACTTCAAAGTCCTGCGTATCCTGGCAGGTCCTTAATGAAATGTTGCCTATAGTATAGTTTTATAAGTAATATGAATGATACTTTAGAAATCGAACAGCTGACTGGACAAAATAAAAAGCAACAGTAAAGCCAATGTTGCCTAGAGGCAACAATGGTCCTGATTATTTTTTGTCGCCCAGTGTTGTTGGTGCCTTTTGTGGAATGAACGGAAAGATTGCACCTTTTCTTCTGGAGTATTTAAGGGACTCAATTATCCTCTTAGCTATTTTTTCTAATCCAAAAAATGTTTATTGACCTCAGGCGCGGAGCCAGGGGGGGTTTCGGTGGTTCAAACACCCCCCAACATTTTTGTTATTCATATGAAAACTAGTGCGTTCTACATAAAAATTTTGAAAACCTCCCCGAAGTATTGTAACGCCCTCACCGACCTCCCACAATTCACACTGCAATGTACACTGATCAAAATAATATTGTTAATAACTAAACTTTTAAACAAGAAAGGACTCTATAGTCGGCTTTCTCGACTCATTGCACTCTTGAAAAAAATGTGTTGCCTGCTTACAAGCGCTATACATTTTTAACGCACTTGCTTTCTTGAAACTGGCAATATTTTCAAAAGGTTTAGATATCTTTTTTACAAAGAACCTTCTCAGGCACTAAAATGTGGGCACCACAGGTTTTGAAACAAACTTGATTTGCGTAAGGTATATGAAGGTCAGTGTGCAAAATTTGGTGGCTCTAGCTTTTATGATTCTCGAGATATCGACGTTCGTACGGAGGGACGGACAGACAGACATTTGCAACGTTCACAGTATTTGCTTACTCTTCAAGTATCACAAAAAACCAGTAGGTATTTAACAAAAATGGAAAAGTAAGTTAAAAAAAAATAAAAAAAGCTATGTACACAGAACAAATTTTAGTGGGTAGAATCAACCAACTTTTACGTGTAATATGTTTTTGCTTTTTTAACTTTGTAGACGGTCAAATTTACCAAAAAAATTTTAGTTTGTGTGTATTTTTTACTGTAGCGATGGTTAAGTTACTGTAGATACAGTTAAAGTTTACCAACACTTGTGAACATATATTTCCCCTCTGCTTAAACCCAGATGCCGGACACTAAAAGTTAAGACTTTAGACTAAAGGAATAAATTCTATAGTCAGTCTTCCCATACTTTCGCACTAGCTGAAAGCCAAGTGTATGTGTACGCTTGTATTTGGATGTTTTTGTAAATTTCACTTTTACTGGGATTTTGGTAAACCTACTTTAAAAATTGGTAAAATTACTATTTCATTGTTAACCCTTTCGACCCCGACGTTGCCTGAGAGCAATTTCAAATGTTTAACGGTTAACGGTCAAAGTATAACAATAACATTTTAATTTTGAAATCAGTTGACGGAAATATTTTTAAAAAGCTGAACGTGCGTCGGGGAAAAAACTGATTTTTGCCAGCTAAGACTTTTTAAAAGTGAGTGATTAGCCTATAAAATTACTATAAAAAGGGTAAAAGTAAATATACAATAAAGTTAATCAATAATTTAGCTAAGTTATGGTAAAGTTAAATTATATTTATTTTCAATTACAAACAAATGTCCATACAACAAGCAACATCCGGTAGCGCCAAAACTTGTGGGCGTGGCACCTTAAAATTTTTGCTCAAATACTTCTCAGGCCAATAAAAAACGAATAGAATAAAAAAAAATGGTAATTCTACAGGGAAAAAGTTGGGGTCGAAAGGGTTAAATTACAAATAAAATGGGTATTGTTACTATTACAAAAAAAAATGTTAACTGAATTACACTAGTTAACAGCCAAAATACGCCAGAGCCAATGACAACCATTTCTGGAAGAGTTGGAATTCCAGATTACGAAAATGTCACACTATAATTTTGCTTTGGGACAGTTTTTTTTAAAGGTTTTTTAAAGTTAAAAAAAAAAAAATTGTCGGCTGTTTCTTAAAGTTTATATTTATTTCTCGAGTTGTGGTAAGCCGATCTAGCCGATCTACTGCCAATAGATACATCTTTAACATTGTCATACTAAACAACTGGATTGGATGAGTCATTTATCTGCAAGAGCTCGACAAATACAAACTTTTTGAAAATTTTGTGCTGTTGAACGACTGTAAAACAGCTTCTATACCCTTAAAAACTCGAAAAAATCCGTTGAAAAATAATTATAGGTTTTAACTGAATGTCGGTATCCGAAATAATCGGAAAAGCTTATCATGCAAGAAATTCATTGGAAATTAAATTTCTTGTGAATTTTTAAAGTAAGACGTTTTGTTTTTTTTTTTCGGCCGGTAAGCACAAAATTTGAACAAAATCCCAGTAGGCTTATCACTGGACTGTAAAGTAGGTAGTGTTGGCAGCGATAAAAATAAGCTGAACTTAATATTGAAAAAGCTAGACAATCACGACTTGTTTTAGCGAGGTAATTATGAAATCTTTTTTAAGTTCTAAGCAGTTAGCTTCCTTTTATTAGGTTTATAAAAATATAATAGCAGGCAAACACAAAATGACTCATCCAATCCAATTGTTTAGTATGACAATGTTAAAGATGTATCTATTGGCAGTAGAATTTTTTAAAATTCACCTAGATCGGCTAACCACAACTCGAGAAATAAATATAAGCCTGAAGAAACAGCCAACAATTTTTTTTTTTAAACTTTAAAAAATCTTAAAAAAAACTGTCCCAAAGAAAAATTATTTTGTGACATTTTCGTAATCTGGAAGTCCAACTCTAACAGAAATTGTTGTCATCGGCTCTGGCGTATTTTTTTTTAATTTTGTAAACTAGTGTTATTGGTAAAAAGTTGGTATTTTCAACAATTTTTGTCGGTTGGGGCCATTTAACTGTAGATACTTGTTTGAATTTACTGTTAATGTTCAACTGTTACGAGGTGTTTAACGTAAAACTTTCTGTTGTTGACAGTCATTTAACTCACAATTGTCGGTTGGGGCTTTTCCCATAAAATTTTTCTGTGCATACGTGCTTAAATAAAAGATTTAATGATTTTCATGTTACTTTTAATACATTTTTAATGTTTACTTTTATCTAAATTTTTCCTTACTTCTTTAGAATACATAGCTCGTTTAACAATTATTATGGCTAAGTTACTTCAAAAATGTTTGTTGTTGTTTGTATACTTTGCCCATGTAACGTTGTGCGGTATGACGCGTATGCCATCACCGAATAAAAAAAGATATAAGAAGTGTTATAAAGAGTATCTCAGGCTTTCTGGTCAACTTAAAACACCGATTCAAAATTTTTTTAAAAATTATTTTACTGTGAGAATTTGTACTTTTCTTTAAAAAAGTTTTTTTTGTCGTTAATACAACGATATCACTTTTTTTTCACTGTTATTTATTTTCCTTATATAATCTTAATCCATTGATAAAATAAATTAAGCAGATTTTTGAGTGTGCAGTTTAGCATACATTTATGAAACACTTATCAAATACTGAATAGCCATTTTCCTAACATGTTCTTTGGTGAGATTATCGATTCGTTATAGGCGCACTACTTCCTTTACAAATTGCATATGTCAAGGAATTTTTCAAAAAATGTGTTGCGTGTTTCGTTGCGATGTATTTTTATAGCAAGCTGTCCGATTTGTGTACTTCCCTTGTTTTTGCAGAACAGGTTATAATGTTTTTTTTAAAAAAAACTGAGTTTTTCGTTGAGCCATTAAAATACACTTTTAAAATAAAAGGAAGAAGTTAATGCTCGACAAAAATATTTATGATTTAGCTGACCAACTAAATCATGTTTCCTTTAAGAATGTTGAAACTTTTGCATGCTTTTCAACTTATTAAATAAAATTGGGACCAGAAAAAATTGTTATCGGGGATGCCACAGAAACAGTATACAACAGAATTTCAAACAAATTCCAAACCGTAGGTGCTACAGAAAACTATTTTGGTTGTTTTTAAATCCCCGTACTTTAAATTACGATTTTATAAAGTAAGCACACTTGCATGTTTTTATAAATAACAAATACTTATTTAGAACAACGGTAATGAATGCTATGTGTTATTTGCATACTCCGTTTTTTGATGTTTATATATTTATTTGCGATACTCGAAGGGTAAGCAAATACTGTAAACGTTGAAATGTCTGTCTGTCCGTCCGTCCGTCCGCACAAATATCGAGATCTCGAGAACTATAAGAGCTAAAACCACAAAATTTTGCACACAGACTTCTATAAGCAAAGCGCAGATCAAGCTTTTTTCAAAACCTGACGACGGCCCTTTTTACGCCCACAAACCGCGGAACTCTGTGGTGTCCACATTTTTAATGCAAGAGAAAAGTGGTCCAAATAAATGTTATTTGTATCGAAAGTTAAAAATTTTTATTGCCCTCGAAAGCAGGCTAAACTTTTATTTTGAAGAGGACGTTCTGTGTGCAAAATTTTATGGTTCTTGCTATTACAGAGATCTCGACGTTCTTACGGACGGACAGACAGACACAGTACACAGTATTTCCTTACTCTTCGAGTAATAAAAACAAGAAAGAACGCTATAGTCGGGTTTCCCGACTATAAGATTTGCGATACTCATTAGCCTCTTAAAAAACAGCTTAAGTGTAGCCTACTTTCAAGCGCAATCAATTTTTAGCGCCCCCTTAAAAAAATGGTTAGCCTACTTTCGGGCGCAATACAAATTTTGTACGCACTTGTATACACAATTTATTGAAAATGATTTTCAAAATTTTTAGATATTTGATTAGATATTTTTAATACAAATAACATTTATAAGGGCCACTTTTCTCTAGCATTAAAAATGTGGACACCACAGAGTTTCGCGGTTTGTGGGCGTAATAAGGGGCGTGGTCAGGTTTTGAAACAAACTTGATCTGCGCTTTGCTAATACAAGTCTGTGTGCAAAATTTGGTGGTTCTAGCTTTTATAGTTTCCGAGATCTCGACGTTTGTACGGACGGACAGACGGACAGACAGACATTTCAACGTTTACAGTATTTGCTTACTCTTCGAGTATCGCAAATAATAAATAAACATTTTACAAAACAGTCTTGTTAAAAATTGCCTATGCCAAACCGACCAAATAGCCAAAACGCCAACTTGCTAAAAATGAAAAATACCGAACTTCTGCGTAATCTTTATAACCCAATTATTTATTAAATGGTACATGTCAAAATTTCAATTGAAAACAAGTTTTATTTCCTGTGAAATTAATAAAACATCGCGTGTATAGTGTTGCAAAAAGTTTGCACCATCAGCCTCTTAAAGAAGAAGACAAATTGTAAGAAAAATTGATTAAATTTAATACATTTTAGTTTTAATTGAATAAACATTGTTTGTTTCCAGAGGAAAGTATAGAAATTGATTATTATTCAAGAAAACGTCGATTTCGAAAAAAAAAGAATTTGCTTGGGTGGACTGATATCATGTACCCCCAGCTCGATAAAGAGCGATCTTAATAAGATCTTAAGATCTTAATACGCAGCCAACAGGCGGTTTAAATTTTAAATGTCAGTACCGAGCTATCTTTACGCATTCTTGAAAACCATTTCTTTACAAGCATTATTTTGTAATCGATGCTACTTATGGGCGAACCAATATTTGTACTAGTGAACTTAAAAAGGAGCTCAGTTTGTTTTAAGAATATAAATATTGGTCGGTATATTGTTATTGAATTTTGCGCATTACATTTAAATTGACATCATCCCCTTTTTTAACGTTCCTCTTCAGCATTTTGAAATGAGCAAATTTTTGCTACTCATACAGCACGATTGCCGTCCTTTTCGAGCAAACGACGACAGAAATGCTCGGGCAAACGCAAAAGCAGGACCAACCATTTCGTAACTCCAGCCTCCACATGTGACATATGAGACCGGCTGGTGGGTGTGACCGTGTTTAGGCTTGTCGACATTTTGCTAAACAATCGTACGCCCACACCCACGCCCATTTGCTTGTATGTGTATATGCGCTTTTGCTGCTAAAGCGGAAACGTGCGGGTAGTTAACGGAAATGTAAAGCGCTTATTGTATCGGAATGAAACAATTCTATTGGGCGACTGTTGCTGCCTGGCGTCTTGCTTCCTTATTCGGAAAATTCGAATTCAAATTAATGCAACATGTGTGCGTGAGTGTGCATACATATGTGTTTGTGCGTCCTGAAGCCTTTAAAAGTTTGCAAAATAACTCGTTGTTCTACAGTGTTTACATACTTATAATTGTAAAAGTATACTCTAATACTGCTGCAGCTGATCTTCGCTTCAATTTTCAGATTTCGTTGCCGAGATATGAAAGTTCTTTATTTTAAAACGCAGCTGTAAAATTGCAACGTATCGAAAAACGCTTTTAGTTCCCCTATCAATCTAATTAACTGAGTGCGAGTGCGACAACTGATGTGCTACAGCAATCAGCCAACCACAGCGCTTTCCCTTGGCAAATGGTGGTGTGTGAGCAAGTTATGCTAGCCCTCGCCAATCACAAACGCTTCCTTTACCACAACCATAGCCATGAGCCAAGGGGGACGCTTGCTGGCCAGCTCGAGGGTCGGCCTAGTCGGTTTCTGGAACGGATCCGTGGCAGGCAGGTCGCGACATTATTATAGCGTCTCGCGCTCTAAAAGTAAATTCAGTTTTGCCGCCGTGTCGGAAAGTGTACAAGTCATTGTTCGAGCGACTTTTCTTGAATCGAGCCGAGTATTGTCTAAAATTGCTATCGATATTGGCAATCTGTGCTACCCAGGGGATATTACTGTCCCTTAAAATAAAAAAATATTAGATTAAAGTGTGTGAAATTAAAAGCGATAAAGGAAAATTGAACAAGTGAACTAAAACAAAAGCGGCTGCTCAATTTAATTTGTGTTCTCGAATTCCTAACTCTAAAGTTCCCATGGCGCCAACAACAACAGATTTTTGATCACCACAGGTCACGGTGCCACCATCTGCACACATTCACCTTTTAATTTTGGCTTGCTCTGCAAGGATTCGCACAGCGTGCAGTCGCCAGTAAACAGAAAGATTTCCCCTGATATAGCTTGTACATATGTACTTAAAAATAAAGCAAGAAGACGATCACGACTATTGTATCGATACTTCATTGACCCACAATTAAAAGCCAAGTGTATCATACCCAATCTACATACCCAGATATAGTTATGTTTACATTGCAACCAACTCCGGCGGCAATAGGCTCAGTAGTGCCACCCTGGTCAGCGGGAACTTTAATTGAGCGTCTACCGTCCTTGGAGGACATGGCTCACAAAGGTAAGCGAGCAACACCTACAAAACTAATTATGATTGCATCACTCCAGCATTAATTTGACCGTATACAAAAAAATCATTTTGTGAACGCAGTCCAACTTTAACGGCTCAAATTTCCCGATTCAGAGTCTATACTTGGATTGCCTCCGAAATTCCTTTTTTCAAATTTCCAAAGGAAAGTCAAATCCCTTGCACTTATGCCAAAAACACTGTGTAACAAATTGAGGTCGATAAAAAATAGTTAAGAGGATCACATGGGTCTTATAGAGTTGAACGAAGTTATACGCGATATTATCACAAGTCCCATACAAAACAGTGGAAAGGTAGCTTGAAAAAAATAACTGTAGCAAAACGTTCAAAGTTTAAGAAAACTCAATTTCAATGGTCCATTTTTGAGTCCGAATCGAAAACATTTGTTTGGTTATCTTGATCGTTCCTAATCAATAAGTTTGAGTGTTCCAATATTGGTTAAATTTAAAATGCATTGCTAATATTATAAAATTATATATGTTCTACAACATCAAAGTTGTGTCAATTTGGTACAATCGTTCCTACCGTAGTTTATTTTTGTGAACTGTTGGCTGGGTGTTCTGTAGTGTTTGTGGCTTATACTTACCATAAGCAAACTCAAGTCAACACCCAGATGCTCTTTGTCTGTAAATTATTTTTCTAATGATTTAATAATTTTAATTTTTGATGAAGCTGAAATCAAGTTCCTGTTAATGTCACACTTTCTGCGTAATTTCGGCTTTGATCTGGTTTTAGTTTAAATCAATGTATGAAGGGAAAACAAAGTATTAAGTATACCCTATCTCACAAATATGTTCTTGATCGTGATCAACAGTCGACCCAATTAAATGAAGTTCAATCAATATCAATACATTTGGCAAATCAGTTCATATTTACTTATCCTAACCCAAAAGCCATAAAACAGTGCTAAGGTTTTCAACACATATTTTTATCAATGAGTACTGTGCAAGGTTATTCAAAAAGGTTGCATTCCGTATGCCCAGTTAAACTGGGAAGTAGGGATTTTATTAGATTACACAGGGCAACACTAAAAAAACTCCGCGGATCATTTGCACTTTTCCATGACAATTGGGTTCTCCTGAGTCCAAGTCCCATACAAAATTATTTTCCATCACATATAGGTTCCGCGGTATAGCGACGAATAGAAAAGTAGCATGCTGGACGACATAATTCAAAATGTCGCCTATTCCAAAGAAGTTACCGTGATATTTTTAGCTGGATTATACACTCAAGACACCACTGCACTGAACAAAAATTGTCCCCGGCTTGGACATTTGTCCATGCCGTTGGAATAAGACGTCAAAGTCTAAATCTCTCGTATAAGTCAAGTTTTTGTCACATTCACCGGCCTGTTAAAAATATTCCTAAAATGGTAGAATTTTTTATTTTACCTAGATTTTGTAGCCCTATGCTCGCATCAATTTTGGTTTTTGTGCATATTCGTGATAATATTTTGTTGGAATTCTTATAGCAATTATAATTTTTTTACTACTATATTTTCTCCCAATTTTTGAAAAGTCATGGCAATCTTAAACACACATGCTTATATTATTTTGGAGTTAAAAAAATGTTTTCTTGATGGACCAACTAAGCATGCTATGACTTTTCAAAAATGGGGAGAAAATATAGTAGTAGAAAAAGTAAAAAAAATGTACTTTTATTGCTAAAAGAATTCCAATAAAATATTATCACGATAGGCATAAAAACCAAAATTAAAGCGAACATAGGGCTACAAAATCTAGGTAAAATAAAAAATTCTACCATTTTAGGTATATTTTTAAAAGGCCCTTGAATGCGACAAAAACTTAAGTAAAATATGAGATTTCAACTTTGACGACTTATTCCAACGGAATGGACAAATATTCAAGCAGGAAATAATTTTTGTTCAATGCAGTGGTGTTTTGAGTGTATAATCCAACTAAAAATATCACGGTAACTTTTTTGGCATAGGCAACATAATTCAAAGTGTCGTCCAACATGCGACTTTTCTATTCGTCGCTATACCGCCGAACCTAAAGGTGATGGAAAATAGTTTTGTATGGGACTTGGACTCAGGAGAACCCAATTGTCATGGAAAAGTGCAAATGATCCGTGGAATTTTCAAAAAGTTCGATTTTGTTGCCCTGTGTTATTTTAAACACATTTTGGTTGTGTTGATTGGGCAATAATTAGAGCTCCCTTGACTAGTTTGTTGCAATTTTTGCAGTAACAAATAAAACAAGCTCTTTTAGGCAACATAATCTTATCATAATAAAAAAAAAGGAGGCTCGTAAAGAAGTACATTTGATTCAGAATAAAGTACACGTAAAACAAACTAGTGTTTCGTACACAATATGTTAGAAACGCTGTGCATTTTATATAAACGATAAAAATATGTTTAAAACACAGAACCCATTTCGAACATCAGCTTTAATAAAGCACGGCCCATTTCGAACACCAGCCTTAACAGAGTACTTAAATAGTTTAAAGCTTTGTTGTTTAAAGTTGGAAACCAACAAAATAGTTTCTTGCGATATTAATAACCTTGCAGGGAATTATAATTTTAGGCTTTTGTTTCTAACACTTATCTTCTCATTTTCGTCCTTATAAAGTGCATACATATATTCTTAATCGCTGAATGTAAAATCTATCAACATAAAATTACAAAAAATATATTTTTTTTTTCAAAAATGTGGCTTATTACTTTAACTTATCAAAAAATGGACGACTGTATTCTCTATCTGCATGGGTATTTATTCTTAAGACGAAAGAATGGAATTTTTAAAAGAGACATGGAGGTCTGTCAAGTAGAGTCTTGCATCTAAGCATTCCAACTTTTTTTTTATTGTCTAGGTATTTTTAGGTATAAAAGTAAAGGACTATGGAGGACCATTTTTAGCCCTTCTCGTAAAGAACTCGCTATCCACTTTTAAGGAGCAACATTTATTGTGCACGACACAAGATTGTTCTTCTATAGCTATGTACAAAAAGCCGTTAACTTTGAGTATCGCGAGTTCAGTTTTTTTCTTAAATGTACACCTTGTTTCTTATCTTAAGAATAACAAAGACAAGAAAACTGAGAATTTTTCAAAAAAGGATGGTTAGCCATGGTCCCTGGTTTTTATTTGCGATACTCGAAGGGTAAGCAAATACTGTAAACGATCAAATGTCTGTCTGTCCGTCTGTCTGTCTGTCTGTCCGTCCGTACGAGTATCGAGATCTCGGGAACTATAAGAGCTAGAGCCACCAAATTTTGCACACAGACTTCTATAAGCAAGGCGCAGATCAAGTTTGTTTCAAAACCTGACCACGCCCCTTTTTACGCCCACAAACCGGAAAAAACTCTGTGGTGTCCACATTTTTAGTGCTAGAGAAAAGTGGCCCTTACAAATGTTGTTCAAATATCTAAAAAATTTTAAAATCTGACAATTTTCAAGAAATTGTGTATACAAATGCGTTGAAAATTTTTATTGCGCTCAAAAGTAGGCAAAACTTCTTTTTTAAGAGAGGGCGCCTAAAACTGATTGCGCATGAAAGTAGGCTACACATTATTGAAGAGAGCTAGCTAGCTGTTTTTAAAGAGGGCAATGAGTATCGCAAATCTTATAGTCGGGAAACCCGACTATAGCGTTCTATATTGTTTATCTTAAAAATAACACATAAACCGATATTGGTTCTTTAAATTGTAATATGTAAAAAACAAAGCTGTAACTCGAGGTCAAGTTGGTTTGGATTAAATAAATATAAATCACAATACCGTTTTTTTTTATACCACACACACACACAAAAAATTTATAAAAAAAAAATTAAATAAATAAATATCGGCACAGTGCACAGTGGGCTAGATACCCCTTTAGGGAATTTAATTAATAACTCGTGTAAATGAAGAGATATTTTAATGAAAATTTAAACTTAAGTTTCTTAAACCATTGACCACGTATTCTGATTCGGTCAGTGTTTACTTTTGACTTTTTAGGTAAAAAAAAAAATTTTTGTTTTTTTTATAAAATTTAAAATTTTTTTACTGGCGCCTCCTTTTCCTTGCTTTTTTTTTAAATAGATTTTTTTTAAAAATAAGTATTTTAGATATTTTACTAAAAGTGTAATAGTTTATTTTTTTGTACACATTTCACACACACACAAAGTACTTGCCAAAAAGTTAAGTGATTACGAGTACTAATCGGCACAGTGGCTCCGTACGCTTTTAATTGAAATTATAATTTTAAAGGAAAAATATATTAATAGCTTTATTAGTTTCAAAAAAGACAATAAAACAAACCAATTTTTAATTAATGCAAAAAACTTAATTATATGCTTGAGTAGGTAAAACTGAAGAAATCGCGATTAAAGTTTTTTTTTTTAATTCAATCTTGTAAGTCAGGTTCTCACCTTGTAAGCCCGAAAAATGGAATTAAAAATAAAAAAAAAATTTCAGAAAACGGTTTAAGATACATTTCAAATTGAATAAATAAAAAAAGTGGGGGCATTTCGGTTAAGAGGTGTCCGGCAGTGATTTCGTCAAAACCCGTTATCTGAAACATAAAAACCAAAACACCGTATTATCTACTGAATGAACTTCGATGATGAAAAAGAAATGAAAAACACAAAAGTTATAAAGCTTTGAAACAAAAATTACGATTTTCGCATGCTTTTGTTTACTTATTGTTTTTTGAAAAAAAGCGTACAATATTTTTGGCTGATCGTAGTTTATTTATTAGGAAAACCCCTAACGAACATTGAACAAAAAATTGGTGACGATTCGTACATTCCAGCGCCTTTAATAACTTCCGTAAGGTTCACAAATGTGTTTCTGAGTAAAACGCGTTTGTTTCCCAGTACCTGCCTTAATTATGGAGGACGAAGGAGAAAGAACATGTTAATCCACTTGTCCTCAAAATTTCACGGTTCTGCACTTTTTTCTTATATTTCTATGACGAGAATACTGTAACCTCGTTAAACCACATGGTCTAGAACAAAAGGGTTCTTAAGAGTTTTGATGAGGTTGAGCGATGGTAACGTTTGCGATTCATCGAGGGTACGCTTTTCTTTTCGCGATTTTTGAGGTAAAGGCACCTTTTCTGGACCATTACAGCAAAATATTTAGGACTTGCAATAAAAAACCCTTTTTTATTCTAGACACAATAACAAACAAGAAAGAACGCTATAGTCGGGTTTCCCGATTCTCATTACCCTCTTAAAAAAAAAAACAACACAAGAAAGAACGCTAGAGTCGTTAGCCCTCTTCAAAAAAAGCGTAGCCCTTTTGAGCGCAATAAATTTATAACGCACTTGTATACACAATTTCTTGAAACTGGCCAGATTTTAAAATCTTTATGTGTAGATATTTTCAATACAAACAAAATTTATTTGGACCACTTTTCTCTAGCATTAAAAATGTGGGCACCACAGAGTTCGCGGTTTTTGGGCGTTAAAAGGGGCGTGGTCGGGTTTTGAAACAAACTTGATCGTGGGGTATACAGAAGTCAGTGTGCAAAATTTGGTGGCTCTAGCTCTTATGGTTCCCGAAATCTCGATTTTCGTACGGACGGACAGACAGACATTTGCAACGTATACAGTATTTGCTTACTCTTCGAGTATCGCAAATAAAAATTATTTTAAAAATAATTGAAACGAGTAAAAATAAGTAGAACGTTACGATTTCTACGATGTCACGATTCTACGATGCCAATTTAAAAGCTCCATAATCGTAATTATATGTAATCGTACTCGGCGAGTAGTAATTAGGTACTTTTTAACGTAGTCGTGCAGGTCTTTACTGTGAAACAGTCTTCAAAATTTATTAATGGGGCTACATAGGTCTTATAAATCTTATTTTGCATAACACCATAGTTTTTCAAGAAAATCAACCGCAAAAGGCCAATGACTCAGTTTTGAACCCTTTTCCGTACCTGAAAACGGACGAAATAATTTTTGTATTTTATATAAAATTAAATTTTTAATGTTATATAAAAGTTCCATTTATAGATAAGTAATTATTTAGCTATCGACGTTCATCTCAACAACAATAAAACGATTTTTTTAATCGGAGGTATATAGCAAAATGATGCAATAACTTTTTCTCACCTTTACACTTTTGCTCTGCTCTTTTTTTATAGACAATGTGATTGCAATGAGAAATTTACCCTGTTTGGGTGCCGCTGGTGTTAGCGGACTAGGCGAAATTGCTGGAAAGCCTTCCCCAACAATGGAAGCCGTGGAAGCCAGCACAGCGTCACAGCCTCATTCGACATCGTCGTATTTCGCCACAACTTACTACCATTTAACTGATGATGAATGTACGTTTTTATGAGTAACTCAAAGCAATCCCATTCCAACTTTTACCCGTTTTCAAATAGCTTAGCCGTCTGTCTCCAAATCACTGACCATTCCGATCTTTCCCTTTAAAATTAAAATATTTAAGCAACGAGCATGTTTGCCAAATGATTGGCAAATTATTTAATCAAGGCATTGTTCATTTTTTACTTATTTCCAATGATATTTTTTAATATTTGTACGTTTATAAAGCCTTATTTGCAATATATAAAAAAAAAACAAATTAAGCTAAGTTCAGAAACCATAGTTCATTTACCCTCGAACCATTAGTCAATTTATATTTTTGACCAGTTCAGATTATAAACCTTATTACTGAATTCTATATAGTACACGGATAGATTTAAAAACAAAAAGGAATGATAACTTTCTTAAGACGGGCTCGATTTGCAAAATTGGAAGTCTATGTAGATATTTAAGTACTTGCAACATTGATTGAACGAAGATAGTTCGACACTTCCAAAATACTGTCTAATTGGTTCAATGGATGCCATATGAAATAGCCTTCCAATCCGAAAAATTTTTGCATGGAAACGGACAAACAGGCAGACATAGATATGTAGCAAAAATTATGAACATAAGAGCAGGCATATTATACTCGTTAAGCGTCCAACCAAGGCGGAATCTACAAACAATCCTAAGAAACGAGTTTTTTTTTTTGATATTTGATATTTTTTTAAAATATCAAGTCTTATATTTTCAATACTTACGCATAGACTAAAATAGTTAAATTATAAGAAAAACAAGATAGAACGCTATAGTCGGGTTTCCCGACTATAAGATTTGCGATACTCATTGCCCTCTTTAAAAACAGCTAGCTAGCTCTCTTCAATAATGTGTAGCCTACTTTCATGCGCAATCAGTTTTAGGCGCCCTCTCTTAAAAAAGAAGTTTTGCCTACTTTTGAGCGCAATAAAAATTTTCAACGCATTTGTATACACAATTTCTTGAAAATTGTCAGATTTTAAAATTTTTTAGATATTTGAACAACATTTGTAAGGGCCACTTTTCTCTAGCACTAAAAATGTGGACACCACAGAGTTTTTTCCGGGTTGTGGGCGTAAAAAGGGGCGTGGTCAGGTTTTGAAACAAACTTGATCTGCGCCTTGCTTATAGAAGTCTGTGTGCAAAATTTGGTGGCTCTAGCTCTTAGTGTTCCCGAGATCTCGGTACCCGTACGGACGGACAGACAGACAGACAGACGGACAGACAGACATTTGATCGTTTACAGTATTTGCTTACTCTTCGAGTATGAAGAAAAACATGAAAAAACTTTTTTTCTGTACTTGGACAAAATTTAGTTCGAACTTTAAAAGCATTTTTGTGGAGAACTTGTAATCGAAATTAAATTTTTGTGATTTTATTGCAAATTTAAATTTTCCGTAGAGTTGCAATGTTACAAAATCTTAAAAAAAAAATTGCCGTGAAATTGGTGACAATAGATTACTGGATTGGTGATGTTAATCAAAAATGTACATAAGTACTTTAAAGGGTCAAAACTAACTCCTGCACTTAGAAGCTTCGGCAAGGTAAAACAAGAAAGTAAGCTATAGTCATATGCTTTCACATTAATATACCCACAATAAAAAACCAAATCTGCATTAGCAGATTTATCTACATAGGCTGAATAAACTGTTGATGCACAGCAAAGCTTCCTTCTAAAAGTTAAACACCTTGCATCCTTTTTACCATAAGAGTAACGGGTAAAAAATTCAGTTGTCTTCTTGCCTTTTATGCGGTCCTCGTCGCTGTCCTCGTCGAACGCAAGAACATAAGAACAGAATGGTCGCTTTATATGTAACAGCACGAAAGCATCGTTTTCGACTATCTAATTAAGTATTTGATTATTTTTATAATATTTCTAAACACATTTTATTAACACAATGAAAAACAAATAAGGTCTTTAGCTTTTTAACGCTTGCAACTTACTGAAAGGACATCCAATCCAGAATGCAGTTCCCAGAGCTAATAAATTAACAGTAAGAACGCTACAGTCGGGTTTCCCGACAATCAGATTTCCGATTCTCATTAAAAAAAAAAAAAAGTGTGTCCGGCTTTCCAGCGCAATAAATTTTTAACGCACTTGTGTAAACAATTTCTTGAAAATAGCCTGATTTACAAATTTTTTAATATCTGTATAGATATTTTCAATACAAATAACATTTATTAAGGCCACTTTTCTCAAGCACTAATAATGTGGGCACCACAGAGATAAACGGTTTGTAGGCGGTAAAAGGGGCTTGGTCAGGTTTTAAAACAAACTTGATCTGCGTTGGGCACATACATTTTGGTGGTCCTAGCTCTTACAGTTCCCGAGATCTCGTCAGTCCGGACTGACGGACTGACAGACAACGTTCACAGCTAAGGATTCAAGATTTTATCATAATCACTACCGATTAGTACGGCCGGAAAATCACTTTGACCAATATGTGTCCAAGAGCGTGTACATATGATGCTTGACCTTAAAAGACCTGAGATTGAAGTCGAAAAATGTGGATATTTTAACACACTTATGCTTATACTTAATGTGTGACATAAAAATGTGTTATTGGTGTGAAACAGCTCAATGTCTTTTCCCCAGATATACAGCTCAATGGGATCGGTAAACGCATTGTTCAGTAGCTGACTCAAAATCGAGCACATGCTGCCAATTATAGAAGCACAATAGGAAGAGCTGATCATCGGTGACAATTGGGATCGGCAGACTTTCAAGACGATGATGAGCAAAACAATATTTTACGAATTGCGGAGTAGCTTATACTTGGTATCCCTCAATTCCCTTTCCCAAAAACACCCTTAGCCTGTCGAGCTGTTAAGTACTCTCTGCTGGGTCAGGCTATTGTTGTGCTCGTGAATCAATACAATAATTTTCCACCTTTAATGATCTTGAAGTGTGTATTCGTTGTCGTCGACCGTTTCGTGTCATGTCGTTACAAATGAAAACAATTATTGGTACTGAAAGCCGAAGTCGAGTCAATACAAACACACACAATGCACTCTAAAAAGCCAAATGAGCCTCTTTAGCGGCTGCCGGGAAACAAACGCTGGTACCAAGGCTTTGTACTCAGTCTATGCGGATCCACCCTGTCAGGCCTGTCCATTTTGGCAGACAAGGGAAAGTCGGCCTGAATCGACCAGTCCCCTAGAGGGTCCAGCTCCAGTAACTTATTGCTAAGCCATTGTTTTTTTCGACAATAGATTTGTGTTGCAATTACATTATTAATCCCACTGGCAAGATGTTTTGAAAAACGTTGTGCGCTGTCACATTACAAACTTACATTTTCGGTTTGCAATCCAATTTTGCAGACCCTACACAAATGCTACCGTCCTGTTACGACGATCTTTGCATATAATTACAAACCAATTTTTAGGCTTATGTGTACATATGTAAAAGGGCATCTAGCTGGATCAACCTTCATGGGTGGTGGGGGGTTAGAGAATAGGAAATATAGAAATCTCATAAGTTTCCTTAAAGAGACATCGAAACTGTAATGAATATTAAAACAATCGTGCACTCGATGTTTATCATCGGTCATTTTTCATCAGGCGCATACCGATCAGATTCTGAAAACAGAAAAGTCACTCGGATTAGCCCTTGTCAGAAGCTGACTCTGTTATGCACGTATCTAATTCTGCTGCTTCGCTGATTTCTTTACCAATAAAACAGTAAATTGATACGCATATTTAGGGATTTTATTTCAATAAGACCCAATTCTCGGAAATTTGTATAAAAGCCTTTCATTCTCATGCTTGACCTGAACTCCAAGTGTGCCCTTTTTTAGCCTTTTGATTCTTCTTTTTGTGCTCTTCTTCGTACTTTAGAGAAATACACATGCAACATTTTTTTTCTTTAAATGTTTATTCGCATAGGAAAAATTATTGTTTTGGATTTTGACCCGCTTTAATTAACCAAATTATATAATACTATAAACTATTTATTATTAAAATGATGGGCAATTATAAATAAAGTACGTCAAAATAATTTAATAATGTAGTTAGGTTAGGTGTGCAAATTACTCAAAAAAAAATTATGTTCCAAAATAAATACCACACATATTCGTGTGCTTGTGCCAACTAAACCTTAGCAGTCAATTAATAAAACAAATAGAAAACTTTCAATGTTTGATTCCTTTTTTAATTGATTTTTGTTTAGCGGATTGAAAACGGTCTTTGATGAGACATGCAAGTGAATATTATTTTCTCTCAGTGTGTTTCTGTAAGCAGAGTAAGGTATCATCGTGTTGTTGCCAATTCCGCAAGGGGTTGTGCCTTAGAACTAAATTGTCAAGGCTAAACAAGGCCTTAGCTGGCCATCGTATACAAATTGAGATGCTAAGTCCCGACTTAAAGGCACAGAAATAAAAGTTATCAAAATGGTTTGCTTCCCTATATCATATCCATCTCCAATTCGGGTCGACGAATGTATTTTGACGTCTTTAAAAGCGTGACAAACCGAATTATCCGCCTCATTGCCACAAGCGTATATTTGTACATGCTTACTTACATAGTGAAAGGAAGTGTACACTCGTGTGCGCATCACCAGGCAGACACAGGCGGACATTGACATCGCCGATTAATTTGATGCTATAAAAATCGAGCTTGAGAACTATTTTAATTAGATACACTACATATAGTTAAAAAGCGTGCGCTCCTTTGCTTTATCCTTCTTGTATTGTTGCAGGTCACAGTGGAGTCAATCAGTTGGGCGGCGTTTTTGTCGGTGGAAGACCTTTGCCAGACTCAACACGGCAGAAAATTGTTGAACTGGCCCATTCTGGAGCACGGCCATGTGATATTTCTCGGATTCTGCAAGTTTCCAATGGATGTGTTAGCAAAATTCTCGGCAGGTAGGATCGAGTTTCCCTATGTATGTCATAATTCCATTTTTAAATCCTCTAAACCAGGCTGGCACAAAAACTTTGTAACCTTAAGCCTAGTACTCACCTGGATAAAAACCCCTACGAAACGAAGCTCTCTATACAAAATTTCGTCAAGAAAATTTCGCTTGTCATTTTTGCATTGAAATTTTCGTTTCGTAGCTTGTTTTATTTAGGTGAGTAACTACTAGGCTTAAATACAAAAACATTCCACGGCATGCACGTTTTACAGATTATTAGCTTGGTCAAATAACAAATGTATGGGGCATTCCACGCAAAATCGGCCACCAAAATTTATTTTTCCAAAAAACTTTTTTTTTCCGTTACAGCAGCCAAAAATATTAGATACGTATTTTTTCGTTTAAATGTATTACGCGAAGTTTTCGAAAAAATTATTTTTGAAGTTTCACTCATTTAAAAAAAATGACATTTTCAATCGCTTTTTACTCCAATATGGAATGCAGTTACAAAAATTTACCACAAATATGAAATTTTCGCCTTTCTGAGCACTTTTGACAGAAATATACGAAAATTCAATTTTCGAATTTTTCGACCAAAAAAAAGTAAATTTTTGGAAAAAAAATTGAAATTTTTCAAATTTGGACATGATTTTGTTGCTTTTTTTTATTTTTTATGAGTTGCCTAAACATTTTTCTAAATGCTGTCCAAATTTGAGGATGGACCTCTCAGTACTTTTGGAGTTATGAATTTTTTAATCGCGGCTCGCGCGCGCGGAGCTTACGTGGCGGCGCGCTCCGACACGTTCGGACTTGCAGCGACCCAACCATCACTTACTCCGTAAGTCCATCCTCAAATTTGGACAGCATTTAAAAAAATGTAACTTCATTCCATATTGGAGTAAAAAGCGATTGAAAATGTCATTTTTTTTAAATGAGTGAAACTTCAAAAATAATTTTTTCGAAAACTC
This sequence comes from Drosophila oshimai, assembly GCA_018150695.1. Classification (NCBI taxonomy): domain Eukaryota; kingdom Metazoa; phylum Arthropoda; class Insecta; order Diptera; family Drosophilidae; genus Drosophila; species Drosophila oshimai. The sequence continues at coordinate 42,827 of JAECWM010000096.1, forward strand.
CGCGTAATACATTCAAACGAAAAAATACGTATCTTATATTTTCGGCTGCTGTAACGGAAAAAAAAAGTTTTTTGGAAAAAAAAATTTTGGTGGCCGATTTTGCGTGGAATGCCCCGTATGCAAATTTAGCAGGACCGATAACGGATACGATTTTTTTTTATGTTCTCAATCCGTTTCGATTTCTTAAACAAAATATGTAGTATGAATCGTCAGTTGGTTTCAACTAACTGCATTGGAATAAGATTTACCTTGTTATTAAAGGCTACGGCTACGAATATGTTTATTTTTCAAATCATGTCTGTCCGTTCAGCTGCATTACCAAGAATATCTTAAAAACTATACAGGTATGGATTATCCGACAACAGATAAAGATTACACAGGCCAACTTAATTTTACGTTTTTCACGTTTACGTTTTTCTTTCTTTGTTTAGCTGTAGAAATTCTGTTAGAAATTCTCATGTGTCTTCTTTAAGGCAGGTTCTCACCTTGTGGTTGGAAAAAATTTTTTTTTTTTTTAATCTTATAAATCGGATGTATAACCCTTAAAGAGTATGTTCTACAAATTGTATGTTCGAATTCCAAGTACTGTGTAGTTACAGGAGTTCAAGTTGCCGTTTACACTACGCGCCCACGTCGCCTGGGAAACAAAGCGTTTATCTCGAACCATGTTTTCGACCTTACGGAAGTGATTGAAGGCGCTGGGACGAACCAATCGTCACCAATTTTTTTAAATGTTTGTAAGGGTCTTTTCTAACAAATGAACTAGAACCAGCCAAAATATTGAAAACTTTTTTTTAAAAAAGAACAAGTGAAAAAAACATGCAAAAATCGAAATTTTTTTCAAAGCTTCATAACTTTTGTAATTTTTATTTTATTTTTATGATTCTAGTTCATTTTATAGATAATACAATTCAGATTAAAAATGTGTTTCGATTTTGTGTTTCGATCACGTTTTGACGCATCACTTCCGGTAGCGGGACACCTTTTCAAAAAATTTCGACTTTGATGGACTCCCCTTCCCACTTTTTTATTTATTTAATTTAAAACATTGTGTTGCTTAAATAAATGTGTTTTCTTATCCGTTATGAACTTTCAACATTGTACCTTTAACCGTTTCCTCAAAAAAATTTTTTTCCAAAAGTGCCATTTTTCGGGCCTACAAGGTGAGAACCTGCCTTAAGTATGGTTTTGATTTACGAGCTTTTTCGAGTTTTTGTTTTCAATATCACATCACACATCACTGAAGTAAGATTTTAACAGCTTTTGCCTGACTGGTAACGTATTTAGAAAACAACATTTTAAGCTTTGATTGATTTAAATTAATTATGTTATTTACTCACAGGAGCTAATATGGTAAAGGACCCTTAGTTGCTTATACTTTATCCAAAAACTCAAAAACTATAGAAGTTAAACTAAAAAAGTTTACAGATTTAAATTCTGCGACCAAAAGACAACTTAAAAACGATTTCAGTTTGCTAGTTTATCTCCGTAAATGGTAAATACAAAATTAAACATGTTTCTTATAAATTTGTCTTTTTTGAGGTAAGGAAACTGTAAATTGATTTTCTCTTAAAAGGAAAAAAAAGGAAACCTCTTTATTCATATATAACCAATTCAAATCGAATTTTTTACTTATTTATTAAGTCAAATAAGGTTTAATTTAAGGTGTACAAAAATATATTGTTTAAGTATAATTCATTAATAATTTTAAATTATACCTTTGTTCAAAATAAATGTATACGCCAGATATTTTGATGGCATACTAAAATTTGAATAAAAGGGGGGGAAGGGTTTGCGAAACATATTTTTTAACGTGAAGGAAAAGACTAGTTTTTATTTTCATACAAAACTTTGAAAAAAAAAGTGTATCTTTAAAAAGGATTGTGGTGTTCGTGTAAATCGAAACGTTGTACAGATAAAAAAAAGGACATTCCATGTCTTTGAAGTTGGCATCAAAAGTTTTAGGGATTTCTTAGTTTATTTTTAGTTTATAAAAAAATGTACAAAAAAGTGCTAACAAATCTAAAAAAGCTGTTAGAAGCCCAATAAATATCTCAAACATTGAATATATAACGTCTATTTGGTTTAAAAATCGCTATATAAAAAAAAAATTTTACTTACACCACTTATAAAGAACTGAACAATTGTACTGAACAAATTCAATATGTGTACAACTAAACCATTTCAATTACTTTTTTTTTTCGTGCGAGATCCATCATAGCGGTTGCTTCTTCTGGAATAGCAGCCATATTGTTAGAAGGATGCCGTACGGCTTAGTCAGCGTTTAGATTACCGTTAAATCTTCAAACTATTGAAGAACCAACGTGTAATATTGCAAAAAACTCATGGCCAAAGTTTTATCGGCATCGAAAATCATCATCTGAGACGAATGCACAAAGGCGCCTAAACGAGGAGTAACGATTTTACTGTCTGGCGATTTTCGCCGAACACTGGCAGTAATTCCAAGATCTATGGCTGCCGACGAAATATACGCTTGCCTCAAGAAACTGCAGCTGACAACCAACATGAGAGTTACATTGTTTTATGATACATCTCATAAAGTTATTTCGAATCAATTGCTGACTATCGGTAATGGTCAAGTACCTGTCGATGAATTTCTGTAATTTTATCTCATCAAAAGACGAACTTATCAACAAAGTATTAAAAACATTATTTCCAACTAAAAAATAATGAGTGGTTGAGTTTATTGCCTTTAAGGCGGAACAGAGTTCGACGGGTCGGCTAGTAATTCATAAAAGAAAATATTTTTAGCTGATTTTAAGCCGCTGTTCACAAATCGTAATTTTTATTTGCGATACTCGAAGAGTAAGCAAATACTGTAAACGTTGAAATGTCTGTCTGTCTGTCTGTCTGTCTGTCCGTCCGTCCGCACAAACATCGAGATATCGGGAACTAGAAGAGCTAGAACCACCAAATTTTGCACACAGACTTCTATGAGCAAGGCGCAGATCAAGTTTGTTTCAAAACCTAACCACGCCCTTTTTTACGCCCACAAACCGCGAAACTCTGTGGTGTCCACATTTTTAATGCTAGAGAAAAGTGGCCTTTATAAATGTTGTTTGTATTGAAAATATCTACTCAAATTTTGAAAATCTGGCCATTTTCAAGAAATTGTGTATACAAGTGCGTTGAAAATTTTTATTGCGCTCGAAAGTAGGCTTAACTTTTTTTTGAACAGGGCGCTAAAAATAGATTGCGCTTGAAAGTAGGCTACATTTTTTTAAAGAGGGCAATGAGTCGGGAAACCCGACTATAGCGTTTTTTCTTGTTTTTCAATTATTTGTGATTTTAAAAACAAAAACTCGCATAGCTTACTTTCTTCATTACTGAAAAAGGTCAATCAAAAACGTGCCTAGAGAAAATACCTACGAATTTTTAATTGCATAGCCAATCTAGAATATGTAACTTAACAAAGAAAAGAAAATCGTGAATTTCTTAGATTGGAAATAGCGAAAATAGTTGAGATGACAGGCATAAGTGTAGTGGTAAAGTTTCTTAAAAATGTATTTTTAAGCATAATCGAGGAGCGCTTAGGCGTTCACAAAAGTTCTGTTTACCTGTACTTATAAACCTGTACCCTATAAAACACATAAACATGTATAGCGAATATATTCTTGATCTATACTTTTGCTCTATGACTTTTGCTTGCTCAGCTTAAGAGCTAAGTAGCTCAAATTAGTTTCGGTATAAGATTTAAATTTCGCTCCGCAGTACGATTTTAGGTTGATCATATGAGTTTTATTAATATCGGACGATCGCACTTTATTCGTCCAGTTTTGTAAATAAATTTGCGATAAGTGTCGATTAGTGGTGTGATAGTGCTATGTCGACTCATTTAACATAGTTGAAAACTTATTTGCATCCAACCGCACAATGATTTCATGGTAAATCTATTTAAATGCATTCAATCTCCTCCGCTCGTTTCTTGCCGGCAGAACCTTCCAGGTGGCAACGCTTTCTTTAGGCATCAACTTTAGGGGCACAACCTGTAACACATCGATAAAACCCATTGAATCTTGTCAAGCCAAAATTTTAAGACACATGATCAACGCCCCGTACTATACACGAAACCAACTATTTTTCGAGATCTCAAAATTAATCCTGTTTGTACATCTATCACAAACACTGCCACCCGTTACAGAACAAGACTCCTCTCACATACTTGCTTGACACTATCCAGACCTATGACCATAAAACTTAAAAAAATTGACCCATCTGACAATTTGATACTTTTACGGCCCGCAAGCGGTAAACTCATTCCAGACATAGACGTATACTGCTACACTGCCCGATACTGTGAAGGACCACATTTTGTATACTATACATACCAGTAAACACCAACATGTGTGAAGGTGAATTGAGTTTCACAAAACACATCAAAATAAAACGCATATCAAGCGTTCCAAAATCTGTATTTAATGACCTAAATGTTTTATGGAAACGTATATATATTTGTCTTTCCTCTATTCTAGTTTTGCTTTTTGAGTTTATTAGATGAGATTATGAACAAGATAATAGTCCAGTTGGGTCCACAGGAAACTGACATAGTTGAAACAAATTTCCCATAGCAACAATGTTTTGGGGTTAAGTCATAGGAACATTATATGTCTAATAGGTCATAAAAACATAATGTGTCCAATAATTATTGCAACCATTTTAACATTAACGTCTTATAAATAGGCCCTAAAAACTGAAGCATTACTATGAACATAAATGATTTTTTTATGGCTTTTTATATTTTAAAAGCAAGTGCTTTTACTTAAACACAGTTAAAGGGATATTTTTTACCATGGAGATATATAATTTAAAAACATAGGAAACAATTCCCTATTTTCCATTTTATTATTACACGCATCAATCAGTTTGATCTCCAATGATGACTGACAAACAGGCTTTTACAAAACCTTTGCTAAAAAATAATATAATAGTTATATTTGCAGTACTTTAAGAAAACTTATGAACAATTTCAATACAAACCTTCGACGATGCTACGTCATTTGTACACACAACTGTACTATTCAAAAATAAAATTTTATTATAACCAGGGACCGTTATCATAATAAGCTTTATAAAGAGTGGTAATTATTATATTTTAATTTGTACCTTTTTCCTTAAAGATAATCATTATATTTCAGCAAAAAAATCAAAACTTAAACTTAAACGTTATTTTTGATTAAAAAAATAAAGGGACTCTAACGTTTTTTCTTGTTTCATTTTTTAAGAGGGCAATGAGTATCGTTCTTTCTTGTTTTGTTTACATATTTTGATAAATTAGAATGTACAGAATATGTAAAAAAAGAAACGTTCGCTTGAATGCGGTATGAGTTTTTGCGGTATGAGTTTTTCCTTATCGGAGCTGACTGTGTCGCACCAGGCGCCAAGCGCCTAGTCAATTTAAATTTCGTTTTTAAGAGGTGAGTGGACGTTTTTGAAAAATTGACCTAACTGATCTTGTCAGACCAAATATTTTTATTTTTAATATCCATGAATGACAAAAAAAGAGAAAAGGAAATTTTTGAAAAGCTTGTGTCTATAGTCAAAAGGATGAGAGAATTAAATTTTAAGGGATTTCCGGTTTCTGATCATCTGATCGGTCAAAATCGTTCACCCCGTGCGGCCTAAACACTTTTAACGAGAACGCAGTGAAGGACGTGTAGCGGTCACATACGTCATTTTTATGTAAAGCCAAAAAAACGATGTTAAGGTCAACCTTATCTATGGACAATTCTAAGCAATATTGCAAAAGAAACTATGTGTCTAAAAATATAAAAATAATTTTACGTTGGCGCCACTGGCATTTTTTAGAAATTCTACGTGAGGTATTTTTTGAACGAGATGTAAAGTGCCCTCTCGAAAAAGCGAAGTTATGAAATTTAAGATGCATTAAATATTTGTAAAAGAATAACAAAATAAACAACAGAAGCAAATGTTTAACAGGATAAACATTTCCTTCTGGCTTGCAGGGAAAAATATTTTGTACAAATCAAAAACAAATTTTATTTGATTTGAGCCAAAGCCGCAGCAGCGGATTGTCAGTCTAAACAGAGTCGCAACATCTTTTCGTTATTGCAAATTTTTCGATTTTTATTTTTGCATTTTCCTGAAATATAGTTATGTGAAAACACATACTCCTGATATATAATTGTATGAAAAAACCATACTTAAAATCGTATATCAATCCGAACAAAATTAACCGAGCTATGAACGTTGAAAGGGAAGAAGTTGAAACTTTAAACGCATTTTTTTCGAAACAGAATTTTTGAAAACGGGCGCCATGATTGCCGCCGATCTACTTTGCCGATTTGCATAAACTTTGTTTTCAGAAAAGACATAGTTTTCGCCCCTACCACGCTCGTCATTGTCCATTGATATTAACAATGTTATATACGAATTATTGTTGAAAAACAGGGAAAAAAATTAAAAAAAAAAAAAACCGGCGATATTTGTTTATATATGAATATTTTTGTATGGTCCACCATGGTGGTTAGAGTGTATCGAAAATCAAATTTTTTTGATTTTCGATGAGGCCGGGTGCGGAAAAGTTGTAAAATCATGTCAAATGAAAGCACTTTGATACACTCTAATGGTGGTGGTAGGGGCGATAGATAAGTTCTTTGACAAAAAATTTGGTTTGTGTGTTTCAGACAATGTCAACTGGAGAAATCGTGGCTCCCAGATTTTGCAATGACATTTTGAATCAACCATATCTCCACCAAAAGTCAACCGGCATTAAAAAAGAAAAAAAAAAAATTTTTTTTTAACGTTTTTTCAAGAATAAAAAACTAATTTGCAAAGGGCAAAAAGTACCTGACTACCCCCTAAAGCGGCAGTTTAAATAGGGTATGAGCTAATTTATGCCAACTTTTTAAATGAATTGATATGTAAGTTTTATATGCCATATTTTTAAAGTTTATATTTCGTAAAATATTAAAAAAATAAGTGATAGTTCTAGCCAAACCGTCGTTGCCTACAGCTTTAAGAAACATTTATAAAAGTTTCACACATAACTAATGTAGTAAATAAGAAATATAATACCCCCCGAGGTTCTGTCCGCATTGCGAGCAATACCTTTTGAAATAAATTATTTTTACAGTTATCACGTCCTCTGCGGGCGTGGGTTTTGCGCAACTGTAAACGTTGCAAATGTCTGTCTGTCTGTCCGTCCGTCCGTCCGTCCGTACGAGCCCCGAGATCTCGGGAACCAGAGCCACCAAATTTTGCACACAGACTTCTATATACCGCACGTAGATCAAGTTTGTTTCAAAACCCGACCATGCCCCTTTTTACGCCCACAAACCGCAAAACTCTGTGGTGCCCACAATTTTAATGCAATCGAAACGGTTTTAAAGGGAGTATAATGATATGTGCACTGTCTAACTAAATACCAAACCACTTACGGCTCGAATAAATAATAAAGAAGTTATAGAACACTAGCGGACCCGGCGAACCTTGTCTCGCCCTAATTTAACGCCTTATCATTGAGCTGACTTTCCTATTCGTTACTTCTCCTGTAATATGAATTCAGACAGACATTTGCAACATTCCCAGCACACCACTTTACTCTAGCTGAACCACGCACTTCGCTGCTTACTAAATGAGATTTTGTTATCCATCCTGCCTCTGTGGCGTTTCATCGATCCTGGGTAACCACGGCAAGCTTGGGTGCTGATGGTGTAACTGGTAAGGTCTGATGGAAGCGGGCTGGAACTGATGTGAGTTCCTAGAGCTTCCAGCTCCACTTTCCAGTCCAACTTTATATCAGGTTTCGGTTCCTGCTTCTTTTCGATCCTTTCGCTAAACGCGAGACTCAGGGTAGCCTGCAGCTTCTGCTCGGAAACCTTCATGTTGTCCAGCACCTTCTTCTGTGGCAAATGGCACAGAACGCAGGCCCAAAAGGAGTTGCCAGCAGTAATAGAACAGTGATTTTTCATCAGCCCAGGAATCTAAGCGAGTGGTACCCCGCCAGGTGGTCGATATATCGTTCTTCCGCTGGTGGCAGTTTCTTAGACTGCTCAGTGACTATATACGGTTTTCGCAAAAAGCCAGCACCTCCAGGCGTTGTAAATCCAGGCAAACTCTTATGTCCTTCAAGTCGCTGCCGATCACGTTCAGTCCGACCACGCATCGCCCTTTGGAAAATTGTTGTTGTCTCTCGCTGAATCGCGAGTAAGGACTGTGCGCAACCGCAAATTCTTCAGAAGAAGATAGCCCACATAGGTTCTTTACTTCTTAGCTCAATGATAACAAAGGAAAAATTGAAACCGCGATTCTTCAGGATGGCCCACATAGGGATGCATAATATTCAATATCGGGCTCATACTGGAATGCTAGACGCAGGAATGAATCAGATATAAATGCTCTATTTACCTGTTGTCGTTGTTGGTCATTTGTTCTGCGTCTATTGACTGTGAAACGGCGTGATTGTCGTTGCTGTAATCTTCTGCCTTCATTGCGTTCAGCTCGCGTATCTTCTGGCTCTTCTTGACGCAATTGCGCCATTCCAACACGTGTATCAGTATTTCGTTGCTGGACTTGTTCTTCGGTTCTTCTTCGCATGATTCGAGAATTACTTGAATTACGGCTCAAATTTGCCCCATTCCTTTTTGTTGGCATTGCTCACTTTTTGCTCACTTTATAAGACACACATTAATAGAATTGATGCAGCACATTAAAGTCAGAGCATCCTGCTTATATTCTTGATAAAAACTAAATAATAACACAGGAAAATTGAAACGGCGAATTCTTTAGAAGAGGATGGCCCGCATAGGGACAAAAAGTAGATGTTGGCCGATTCTCAGACCTACTCAATACGCTCAAAAAATTTCATGAGAATCGGTCAAGCCGTTTCGGAGGATTTTTTCGTCTAACACTGTGACACGAGAATTTTATATATTAGAGAATAGATTTAGCTGTGCAGCAAATATAGTCTACATACATATACTACATACACGTGTTTGTGATATAAAAAACTACAAATGTTGTTTATGTAGCCCGCAATAGGTGGCGACTCGATCCTTTTTTTTTTTTTTTTGAAGAGGGCAATGAGAATCTTATAGTCGGGAAACCCGACTATAGCGTTCTTTCTTGTTTATGTAGCCCCCAATAGGTGGCGACTCTATCGTTTTCTCTTGTTTTGGTTTTTTTTTTTTATAGAGGGCAATGAGTATCGCAAATCTTATAGTCGGGAAACCCAACTATGGCGTTCTTTCTTGTTTTAAATTTATTTTATTGTTTTTTTAAACTAAGAAATATAGGTAATAGTATGTGAAAAGTATCAAGAATCGGTAAACCCTGCACCTTTAATTTCCTTAAAATTGTAGAACAAACAAAAGAGAATGCTTAAGTAGGGTTTTCCGACTATGAAATTTCCGATACTCATTGCCCTTTTGCAAATAAAGTGTTTCCTGCTTTCAAGCGCAATACCTTTTCAACGCACTTAAATTTCTTAAAACTGCTCAGATGTTTGAATATCTGTGTATCTACACAGATTTTCAGATTTTCAATACAAACAACATTTATTAGTGCCACTTTTCCCTCGCATTAAAAATGTGGGCACAGCAGTTTGTGGGCGTTAAAAGGGGCGTGGTATGGTTTTGAAATAAACTTTATCTGCGTGGGTATAAAGAAGTTTTTTTGCTAAATTTGGTGGTTCTAACCCTTTCAGTTCACGTTTACAGATTTTACGGTACTCTTTTTGAGTATCGCAAATAAAAATTTAATTAAGCTGTATTTGGAATATTTTTGAAGCAAGCGAAAGTTTGCACCAAAATTTTGTTACTGGGAACTATAAAACCGAAGGCAATATGTAGGAAGAATAATATATAAAGTAAGTTAAGTTACATCAGATTCACAAAATATATGTAGGTATTTTATATAAATATCTTTAGAAAACGAGAAGTAAAGCTAACTCCTTTTGCAATGCTTAATTTTGGTGGAGGCCTTTGGTTTACCACAAAGAACAATTTGTCATCGATTCGAAGTGTGCAAATTGAATTATTCAAGATAAAAGGTCAAATTTTTGGCGTTTTTTACTTTTTTGGGTTTTTCTCAAAAACGGTTTTATAAAAAATACAGCTTTATGGAAAAAAAGATCCGGTTTCCCTGATAGATCTTGAAATGGTCTTTAAAAATTATTTTTCTGTAGGACCCACCATTTCCCAGATATCGCGCTTGTAAGAATCGCGTTCTAAATAATATGCATACACGTGGCACAGCTGTGAAAATAATAAAAGCACCACTAACTCATACATCTTGTACTTAGGCGTGCTAACAACATTTTTAGATTTAGGAAATGTTTAAATACATTTTTTCAAGGAAAAGACTTGATATACTTATATCAGGATAGAAGTGAAACTCCAACATTCAGTTAAGGCATTCAACATATTTAAAACTTTCAACATATTTATAGCACCACTTTTAAAAAATTTAAAATTTAAATTAAAAAAAATTTAAAAGTAGTAACTAACCCTTAAGTTATCGATACTAAGCTATTAGTTCTAAAAATTTAATTTAATGTTAGTTGCCTGGCCATATTCAGCAATAATGGGTCCACCAAGCATCTCTTCCATAAAGTCCTGGCTTCGATTGAAAGGAATTGGGCTCTAAGACTCTTGAACTATATCCCAACTTGGTCCGTTGGTAATTGGCTTAGAAACAGTTACTGAGATTTTTATATAGGCGCAAAGATTTTTGATTGGGCTGAGACCTGGCGAGTGCGAAAGCCACTGTAGGACGTTTTTCAAATTTTTTCAAAAGATTCGTTATTTATTTATATATTTGTTCTGTTTTTTAAGGACTCCTGACATATTGACTATATCCTTTTAAAACAAAATATAACGCTTTTAATATTACTTTTTTTATTCGAATTAATTTTTGGTTTCTGTAATTTAAATGTATTTTTGAACACCGTATGTCCTTGGAGATATGTCTTTAAATTTAGCTAGGGATTTTATCGGAAGATGCTGGCTTTTTTATAATGACAACGGACTTATATCATATTATTTATCTTTCAAAATGATATTTTGGACTCTTTCATACGACACAAATATGGGTCAGATTTATCACATTTTGAATCTTTTCTTTCGAAAACCAAGCCAATCAACCGATTTTCCTACCTGGTTTTTCATCCATTTTACATTTTCTGACAATGTTCTGCAGTGTTAAAAGGTCTTATTTTACCAAATCTCATAAATAAGTAGGGGAGAAGTGGGGGTTGTGGGCATAGTTTTGTTTTTGGCCTATAATTACCGAACTAGTGCATATTATTTGGACATATGGGTATCTGTGTAAAGCTAGAGACCTAAACTAACTAATTATGAAGAAATATACTTGATTTCGTCATGAAAAATTTTATATGGACTTTGTAAAACCTATTTTCGCTACCATTTTTTTGGGGGTTGTGGGCTGGGAAAATGCTGCAAATGGAAAATATGAAAACCGCAACCAATATCAACATAACGAACATTTATTTATTTAAAGACTACATAGGGTTACTCATCGTCGGAAACACAATTTTGACATGTGTAATGTTATGCCACATTTCGACGAAGCTCGATCGCAAAATTACAATTTTGGGATCGCGGGAGGATCCTTTCCAGCCCAGATTTCTACAAGAATGTTCTGGGGTTCCAACAATGAAACAATTTTACAAGAAATTGTAGGTTATAAACAAATTTGCCAAGAAAAACGGGTGCCACCCCCAATTTTGTGCCCCAACCAACTTTGCAGACATTTTAAGAAGTAATTAAAAATGTGTTTGATATTTTAATCGATATTGTTCCATTTAGTATAATACTTTGACTAATAAAATGCATCACACTTACCTTCCTAATCGATTCACTTTAATTAATACACTATTGAAAATTTTGAAAAACTCACCACCTTTTCCAGCACAAAAACCATGTCATTTAAAGAAAACGTTTTCGATACTTTGATATTTGGCATAATATCATGGTATTGCTTGCGATGACATCACAAAAAGACTTCATTTGTGAAGAGCCCCACTACTGTATTCCGAAGGAATTACGCATAATATACATTTATTTCAATGTTAAAGATTGTTTGATCGGCCGGCTTAAACTGGAGGTATGAAAAAAACTTGGAAGAAAATAATATTTTCTATTTTTTGCTTAAACTAAAAGTTGCGCCTCAAGAGGTTCAAACTTGATCCGGTTTTTTTTTAACTTCAGAAAAAAAAAAATTAAACCGAACCGATGAAATTTTTTTCTGGTAGAGTTGGACTTTTAATTTGAGAAACAACTACTAAAACTTTTTTGTACGATTTTTTAATATTACAAAAAAAGTTTGATGGCCTTTTCAAGTTTTTTAGCCGGCCGACGTACATAGGTGATGATACCAATTATCACTACCAACAGATCGATCTGCAACATTGCCATAATAATCATAAGGATTTTATAAGTTATTTGTCTGCAAAAGCTGAACAAACACAAATTTCTGTAATTTTAGGTCTTTTTAAGTTATACAATGTTTTTATTCATAAATCGGCATTTCCGCCAGAGGGCCAAAAAACGTAAAAGGTAATTTAGGAGGACCGTACACCACATTTTTTTTCTAAATGTTCGATATTTCAAAAACAATAGTTTTGTGCACTTTAAAAACCCTGAATTACCGTTCATTTGTCACGAAGTCGGTTCTCAGTTAGTGCCTCTGACCGCCCACGGAAGGCGTACAAATACTTTAAGCGCGTTTTTCTAAAAACAAAGTGATTTGAGCTGGTTGACACGATTTTGAAAAACTATTATTCTGAATGGGCTGAAATTTTCAGGGGCTATTTAGCACAACTGTTGTTATCGCCGGAACTAAAATGAATATTTTAATTTTTTTCAAACTTTCCCAAACGTTATATCTTATGTGCAAGCAAAGCGAGTTTGAAAATTTTGATGATCGGATGACTATATCTTATAGATGCCATACAAAACGACTAGTTTTTGTGTTACAGTAAACGTTTTTCGCTTGGTGTTAAATCTATCAACATAAAATTTTATCAAAATATTCTTTTTTGGCAAAAATTTGGCTTTAACACAATTTAAGGTTTACACTTAACTTATTAAAATGGGACTGATGTATTCCCTATCTGCAAGGGTATTTTAGCTTCGGCTTGCCAAAGTTCGCAAGTTTTTTCAAGAGGGCAATTAGTATCGCAAATCTGATAGTAGAGAAACCAGACGTTATCGTTCTTTCTTGTTTGTTATTTATTCCTAGGATAATATCAAAATTTGTTGAACTTCCTTATCAAAAGGACAAAAACGCTAAGTCTACGGCTTCAGGTAGCACTCAAAATAAGAATAATATTTTTAGGATGAATTCTCAAAATCATATGGTTCTTAAAAACTCGTACCAAACATAACGGAAATAAAGAAAGAAAGAAATAAAGAAAGTTAACGATACGTAAGCGTGATATTTCTTTTTGTTTTGTATATAACATTATTGACCCGCGCTCTTCGCTGCTTTCCAAATTTTTTTATGGAACCTATTTATTGAAAAGAATATAACCATGCCACCTACTCACATTTACAGAAAACCGCAGGCAATTTGGTGCTCGCATTGAAAAGATAATTGTAATTCTACCTTAGTGATTTCTACACATCTACCAAATGAAAAACCTTTTTCAAAAATGAGAATGCTTATGATAGCTATAAACTTTTTACTCGCCTTAAAAATAATTTATGAACAGAGAAATAATATTAATGCTTTAATAAAATAAAAATATATTTATTTTGTATAATAAAATTATAATATTTAATTTATTTCAGGTATTATGAAACGGGAAGCATAAGACCACGGGCTATTGGTGGATCAAAGCCACGTGTGGCCACTGCCGAAGTTGTAAGCAAAATTTCACAATATAAACGCGAGTGTCCGAGCATATTTGCTTGGGAAATTCGGGATAGATTGCTTCAGGAAAACGTTTGCACCAACGATAATATTCCAAGCGTGAGTTGCTCATAGTTTACCAAAGAATGTTTAAGTTTTAATATTTAAGTGGTTCCAAATTATTCAAGTAAAAGACTAAAGAATTTAAGTTTGGTATCTAAAATTGTTTGGATGTCGTAATTTTGTGTCACTCCGTCACTTTTGTTCTGATTTAACGCAGCCATTTTCTTTTCACAATCATTAACATTTTCGTTTCGTAGTTTTTTATATTATTTATTAAGTATGCCAAAAAAAGCAAGCCAAATGAATTGTGACAGCGATGCTCATGCCGATGGCCGACGCCGTGGCCGATGTCGTTGTCCTGCCTGTTTGCCTTGTGCTTTTCCTATTGACAGTTGTGTGGAAAATGTGCTCATTCAAACGGAAGGGAAAATCTTTTATGCACATTAAACGACTAAAAGGGAAATCAGTGCTAGAAAAATGTATGAAAAAATACAATATTAAATAAATACGGCCTGCCGCCACCACAAACCGTTAAGCGTTGAAATTCACGCGCCAGTGCGAGGGGGAACTACTGAATCATGATTACATCTGGAATCGGGTTCGGGTCGTTCTCGAATTTAGGGTGAGAATCGGGCATTTCGATCTCGAGTCCAAACGATGGCGAATAAAATACGTGAAATAATTTATGCATCGACCTTTCTCAAAGCTATATACTGTGTTTGACTAAAACAATACTGTAGATAAGTGACGAGTGCTTAATGTTCCATTTACCCCGTTACCTTGCTGCCTGCACATGCACTTGTTGTCCCGAAAACTCCGAAATATCGATAGCTAAAAGGGATTCAGTCGGCAGACGACGCCTGTACTTCAGCACAATGGTTGAGAAAAGAAGCAGCTCATTTAAAAAAAATGAGTTTCAATGTTCGCATACCCCCCGGTAAAGGACATTCTGCCTAATTTTTCCACTCAACTGCACTTTTCCCTGTTGTTCTTCCTCGCTCATTTATATGTTTGCCCGCTTATTCTTTTTCTGCTCTTTCCTTTTACATTTTTTTGAAAAGCGTTGTCAAGCGCAGGCATAACCTTAATACAATAAGAAAGTGAATAAATTGCAATCCAAAGCAAGCGTCTGTTGTTTTTGACTAAAACCTAAAATATCTAAAACAACAGTTATTTGGTTCTTATTCTTTTCATGTGGCGTTTCCAGATTTTTGACCAAACTTAACCTGCTGCACAATAATTTTAAACTTAACCGAACAGAAAAACTAAGCAAATACACATTTTTATTTAAGGTATCATCAATAAACCGCGTGTTAAGAAACTTGGCGGCACAGAAGGAGCAGCAAAGCACGGGAACCGGTAGCTCTAGCACAAGCACCAACTCCACCTGCACAAAGGTGGCCAATAACAGCAGCGGCAACATTAGCAGCGGTTCAAACGGAACAAGAAGCGCATTGACCTCTTCCACTGATCTCATGCAGACAGCAACGCCACTAAATTCGTCGGAAAGCGGAGGAGCCAGCAATTCTGGTGAGGGAAGCGAGCAGGAATCAATTTATGAGAAGCTTCGGCTTCTAAATACTCAACACTCGGCTGGATCACTGGATCCGGTCGTAGCAGCTCCATTAGTGGGTCAAACGACCAGCCACTTTGGGCCCCATTCAAATCATCCACTTAACCAGCTGGTACACGGAAACCAGCAGGTACTTCAACAACAGCAGCAGAGCTGGCCTCCTCGCCATTACTCCTCCGGCTCTTGGTACTCGCCCTCACTTGGCGGCAGTGAAATACCCATCTCATCGGTTCCTAGCATCGCATCGGTGACGTACGCATCAGAACCAACGATCACTCAGTCTTTAAGTCCGCCGAATGACATCGCTAGCCTAGGCAGTGGCAACAACCTGAGAAACTGCCCTGTGAACACGGATGACCTTCACTTAAAAAAGGGTAAGCCTGCCTATGTCTTTGTCCCTGAAATAAATACACATTTTGGAGCTCTAAATTTGTATAGTTTGAAAATTACATTTACAATGCTGTGTACAGGATCAAAAAAAAAATGTAACGGCAAAACAAACCAACAATTTAAATATATGGCCCTAATTGATTTTGATTTCCTTTTCAAAATCTAGCCATGAACGTTTACTATTTCTCCCCAAACAAAAAATTATACTTTAATGTTTTTGAAAAACTGTTCAAAGCGTTAAGTAATTTGTGAAAATCGTACTCAAACCGAAACAGTCAAAGGACAACTACTGGCATTATGACTTAATTTTGAAGAACACAGAAATTGTCACTGATTAATTATAAAATTACGTTAAATAGTGAATAATTCACGTAAAGTCTGTTCTAAAAATATTTGAACCAATTTTAGCATTTATAAAGATAAATAGAATCAAACATTAAAAAATAAACTTTTGTTTTTTATAGTAACGGGAGTTATCAAACAAAATTAGGTAGACGTGTACATTTTAGGTTTACTTGCAAGAAAATTTCCGATTTTTATTTGTTTTTATCTTGTTGTTTCCATCATATTTTTGTTGATATGGTTTAAAATTTGAGCCAATTGTTTTTTTTATCAACCTGGGTTTCACGCATAGCAAAACAAATTTTTGTTCGCATGTCTGACGAAAAATTATCTGGTCAGCCGAAACTAATGAACATGTATGTATACCTATCCGTGCAATTTAAGAAACTGTGTTCGAAATCAACAAGATTGACACGATAGTTCCTTAAACAGTTTAAGCATATACATAAATTTTGGTAACATTCAAAATTTAATAAAATTGAACCAAAAGCGACGATAAGAAGCTGCATTCTATATTATTCTAAGTTAAATGCAATTTTCACCATATAAGTACCTACATTCACTTTATTACTTTAACTTTTTGATTTTAAGCTGTTTTTTACTGAAAGTAGTCAACTATAAATATGTCTGAATTGCTTACCTTCAAAATTTTTTTAAGGACTTGCTGGAATTTGTGTAAGTTAAAACGCAAAAAAAAATTTTTCTTTAAGATATTTTTTTTTCTTGGATTAATTATTTGCGATACTCGAAGAGTAAGCAAATACTGTAAACGATCAAATGTCTGTCTGTCCGTCCGTCCGTCCGTCCGTCCGTCCGTCCGTCCGTACAAACGTCGAGATCTCGGGAACTATAAAGCTAGAACCACCAAATTTTGCACACAGACTTCTAGAAACAAAGCGCAGATCAAGTTTGTTTCAAACTTGACCACGCCCCTTTTACCGCCCACAAACCGCGAAAATCTGTGGCGCTCTCAATTTATGCAATCTGTGGGTTTTAAAATAAATATAATGATATGTGCACTGTCTTACTATATTCGAACCATTTTATGCTCTAATAAATAATAAAGAAGTTATAGAACATTTTGCTATGCCTTAAATCTGTCTACATACATATTTTACATACACGTGTTTGTGAATGTAAAATTTACAAATGTAGATAATGTAGCCCCTGGTGGCGACTCTATCTTTTTTCGATTTGTTTTTTAATGAGGGCAAATGAGTTCAATCTTATAGTCGGACCGACTATAGCGTTCTTTCTTGTTTTTTTTAAATTCTGTTTTGTTTTTTAGTTTGCGCACCAGTCTTGAAGCGAGTTTGAGCATAGTATATGGATTTTTTTCTCGACGACTTCAGGGTGTAGAGATTTGAAGAGAAAGCTTAATTTTAAACGGAAAAGAAGTTAGGGGCTAAGAGTATAGTTCGCTCGGAATATTTCTTAGCAAGGGCATGGTTGTTGATGGCTATGGCGTCTTACTTTTCTATTTTTTGCTGTCGCTTTTAATGTTTGTATTTAAATACAAGTTCTATGAATTAAAGTCGGACAAATCAGACAAACTTTGAAAAATGTGGAAGCCGTAGCACCTTAATTTGCAATTGCAAGAAAATATACAATCAAAGCACAAGCCCAAGAGATTTAATTTTACTATATGTACGCACGAACGAACTAAAATTCCGAACGACAGCACGAACCAGGCTTTTGCAAATTTCGTTTGCTGATATGCCGTTTTATTTTTTTATTATCTGGCTTAAAAGTCTACAGCTGGACCTAAAGATTGACGCATCGTGCGTAAATGCGACAAGCACGTGACAAACTTACAATATGCTTGGTTCTGATTGTCTCCAACACTTGAAGATCTTTAAGGTTTTCACACTAACGGATATGGTGAAGGTTTATCTGAAACGGGTTTTTTCCATTTAAGTTTTTCGATCTCAAAAGGATTTCTAGATTGAAAATATAAAAATTGAGATGTTGTGATCTTTTTTATTCTTCAAGTACATTTTGTTCTCGGTTTCTTTTATTTTGATTTATTCAGCAAAATCATTATGTTTGATTTTGAGGGGGGAGGGAGGTCTTGGAAAATAAATAAGATATTTTTTCGGAACTGTAACAGAACTATTGTATACAAAATTTAAATATGCATTTTGCGCTGACATTTTTGTGTAATTTGGGTCCAAGTCATAACGCTCTGTGACATAACGCCATCAAGCTTTAAGACACTTTCGAAAGTGTCATAGCGCCCCCAGGGCTTTATGTCCCTTTTTTGTGGGCCTTATGACACTGTAACGCACGAAACGAATACATATACAAAATATTAATAAGCAATTCATGTTTAATTGATAAGGAAAATGGCACATCTGTTGTTTAAGGATTGGATTTTTACATTTTATAAGGTACATTTACAAAGTTTGCAAAATTTTTTAGAAAAAATATGTTTGCCTGCACAATTGTCGCCCGGTTGTAAGAAGCAACAGCTTCGATTTTTTTTCATGCTAGCATCAATTTAATGTGCATAAGGAACGACATCTTTAGTTACCGTGTACTTTGTACATATAAAGATCATTAATAAGCTAACTTAAAATATGATTGTGCCGTTGTGGCATTGTTCTTATCGGAAATATGATTGTTTCCTTATGCCTTTAAAATTTTTTTAAAAGTGGCATAACGCTTTGAGTGGGCGCTTTGATACTTTGGGAGTGGGCCTTATAACACCCACGGGCGTTATGTCACGCACGCGATTAATTTACCACGTGACCATGACAAATAAATATCTTGTATTGTTGTATTATTGATAACATGCACAGTGTGCCCAAAGAGGTCACAGGTATAAGCTTGGATCTTGGTTCGTATGTGTCCTTCGATTACAAAACTGAAGAGATCTTAATCCCATTTGATCGCGTTCGCGAGATAATCGTAAATGTATTTTTTTAATAACATTATAAAAAAAAATTAAACCGAACCGGTAAAATTTTTTTCTGGTAGAGTTGGTTTTCTAGTTTAAGAAAAATATGCAAAAAAATTTTTGTTTAGGAAATTTTTTTCAGATTTTCTAAGTTTAAGAAATAAATGTTCGATGGCTTTAGTAGTTTTTTTTTCATATATATGAAATATGAAATACATATTTATAATGCATCTAAATCGGCCGATTACAGCTCGAGATATGAGATACATAACATTTTTTTCTTACACATAAAAAAAATCTTTTAAAATTCGCTAAAAAATACATTTGTTTTTTTTTATATTTTTCTTAATCTAAAAAACCAACTCTACAATAAAAGCCAAAGAGAACGGAATATTACAAAGCTGTTAAATTTTTTAGCCATTGAAAAAAATGTTTCATATAGGATAAAATAACTAAAGAAAACAGTGCCAAAAGTTACCAAAATATACACAAAAAATATTTTTGGTGATATTAATATGTTTTCTCAAAAAAAAAATATATTTTTTAATCTTGTGAATTACTTACACAAGTTGAGTTCCTACGACAAAAGAAACAAATTTCGTTACGAAATCATTAAGAAATACGTTAAAAATAACTTTTACATTTTTGGCCTGGTTGACCATCCATCTGGTAGAAACGCCCGTATGCAAAACTATATTGTATATTTTTGTCAGACAATGCTTGACGCTATTGTTTAAGTTAAGTTAAAGTTTTGATAACAACACGAGGTAAGAACCTCAAAAGCTTAGCCAAGAACATGTGTATCTTAACTGTCAGTGTGATTCAAACTCCATTTCCTTCTATGTTTCCCCTTTCTGAAAAAGTAGCTATGGAGTAACCGCTGCCGTTACCACTGCCGTGGTTGCCAGGTTTACCCTTAACCGTGTAGTTTGCTTTAATGCGATTTATAGACTCATTTTACAGGCGATGACACTTCATTAAACGACAAACTGTGAGGGTGGTTGTGGTTAGAGATGGGTTCATGGTCAGGATTGGGATTGGTTGGGGTTGGATGCTGGCGACGATGAGGGGGTGCATAAATAGATTACAGAAAATACATATTTATAAAATTGTATTTCAAATCCTCATTCTAGAGTTCTGGCCTTATCAAGTTTTGTCTTTAACGGATTTTAATGTGAGAGTGTCACACCACCGTCCTTTAACTCAAGCTCAAACTCATCCTCTTACCACACCCATTCTCAGATGTCAGATACCGTCGCTGTTCTCGTTGGCTTGTTACTCGTGTTTTTGTTGCCTGGCATCTGACGCCGTTTGTCATTGTAACGCTGTTGCCGCTGTCAGAACATTGCAATTCGCCAGCCCAGTGACATGTGCTTTGAAGAGATACAGGACAGGGTCTATCCCGCGGCTTGTCTCTGGGCTATCAGCGTCTATTTGCTTTGTCACATTCACTAACATTCAACGTCAATTACACACGAACATGGCATTTTATATGTATGATAGCACACACCTTTGCCCAAGCTGACCCTTCCTGACATATAAATGATTAGCGTTCTTTTTTTGATGTGGCCGCTAGTGCAGATGTAACAGCTGGATGCTAAACCAAGTATGGCATATCAATCTTGTCTCCAAATTCTTAAATATGTAATTTAATATTTTTCATTATTATTGCACATTCAGGTCAAACAGCACGAAAAAAGGCATGTTTTTGGGATTTTATTTCTGACGACACAGTTAAAATATATTTATTTATCGAAAAGTACATTAAGGGGGGACATCTGAGTAACTGGAAAAAAAAGCGGATTTTCTGAAATTTTTTTTGGCCAATTGAAAAAGTTAATCGAAAATTTGTAAAGTAGGTTTTATAATATTAGATGCGAAGTACAAAATAAATTTTTTTTGAATAAAACGAAAACAAAATGGCGGCTGTGCAGCATTTCTTCGTAGGCCCTTTTTTGTTGAAGGGGGTCAATGGCCGGAAAGCTAACGTCCTTAATTTTTGATGTAGAACAAAAAATCAAGTTTTGTTAGTTTCTTTACATCAACAGCTATCGACACTCGTATAATTTTTGCGATATATTGATTTTTTGCAAAATGGTGAGTGAAAAAAAAAATTAAAATTTTCACGAATAAAAACGTCACAAAATCGTTGATAAAAAAAAAGTAAGCAATATAAGCAATCCTACGATTATCGATAGACAATGGTATTTTGAATATACTGTCAAAATTTCAGATCAATCGGTTAAGATTTGTTCGAGTTATGTGTCCGGCCATCTCAAAAAAAGTGGTTTCGAGAAAAACGCGTTTAAACACAAAAGGTTCCATGGGATATACCTGTGAGGCATCGCCGCAGAATGAAAAATTTCGACACTTAGACACTTTTGCCGGACTCTATATTTTGGTATGTTATTTTGAAAACCATAAAGAATTATTAAAGCGAAAAAAATTTTTTTCGATTTTTAAAAAATTTTACTCAGATGTCCCCCCTTAAAGAGGCGTGTTTAAATTTTGAAACAAACTTGATCTGCAATATGTTTATAGAATTCTGTGTGTATTGAGGCATTTCGTTTTTAGCTTTTTTCTTACTTTAGAAACTGAAAGGGCATAAAAGGGTACACATGGCCAGATAACGTGAGTAAAATATAATTGCTGTGAGATAATGTCTTAAGCCTGCACATTGACGATAAAAATCTAAAATTTTAAAAAAATTATTGAAAAATATGAAATTTGGTGATAATAAAAATGTATTTGGAGTTGATATTGATATATAGTTGATGAAAAATATTCAAATTTTCAGTCAAACCGCCTTTAAAAGTGGCTTGCAACGCGCATGTTGGGTAAAGTACGTTTGAATCATTGACACTCAAAACAAGGGTGGCATCAGAGCCTGTCATAAGCGATTATTGTTGTAAAAAATTATTATTGTTATGATATTACATAGATGCTCCAAAGAGTTTATGAAATTGTTGCACCAAAAAATTCGGTGCAGATAATTACATATGTATTGTCAATCTCAATCTCTTCCATTTCTTTTCTTTTGACTCTCAGCTGCAGTGTTGGAAAGAACTTGAGTGTGCTGCTTGTTCTTAGTCTACATTACCCGAGGCATCAAAAATAACAAAAATCATACGTTATTAACAATTTTGTCGTAAACATTTTGAGGGTCAATAACAAGATAATTTTTTTGTCCATAATTTCGCTGTTTTAAAACGACATAGTTTCGCGTGATCTTATGACTCTTGAGGACGCCATAAGTTCGGCGCAGCCGCGATTTTATATCGCCGAAAAGTGTCGTTTTAAAATGACTTTTGGCGGACTTATGTCGTTTTTACGTGACATAAGTTCGCCGCAAACAAAAGCGACATCATTTTGCAAGCCACGTTCTTATGACGCCGAAGAGCGACATAAGAACGCGCGTTGTTGTTTAAAAATTACGTGTGGCGGACTTATGACACTTTACAGCGACATAAGTTAGCCACAGAGAAAACGACATAATTTTGCCGACCGCGAACCCTTAAACGATATACACCGGGGTGCAACAGAAATCTTTGCCGGTTTTAAGGACGGTTTTTACAAATTTCATTAAAATAAACCGTCGGTGCCACAGAAACCGTCTTGAACTAATTGTTCGGACTAACGATTCGGAAAAAAGACAGGGCTAACTTCCTATTTTTTTTTATATTTATATATATTCAAGCAAAGTTTTACAGTTTTTGCAAGACAATACCAATAACTAAACATAACCATGCACATAAAACATAACAAACAAAATAGTTCAACATTTCGAATTGAACTAAACAACAGAAGCCACCCCTGTACTACTTAGATGGCTGCTCATGGTTGGCCGCTACAAAAATAAGTCTCCCAGAGCGAATCCTTTTGCGAAATCGACGTTTTGTAGAATAAAAATCAAGAGCACGTGGCTTGCCTTGATTTTTTATGCATTCCCTTAGAACTTAAGGAGGGACATCTAAGTAACTGGAAAAAAAAGCGGATTTTCGGAAATTTTTTTTAGCCAAATGAAAAAGCCAATTTGTAAAAAAGGTTTTATAATATTAGGTGCGAAATACGAAATAACATTTTTTTGGAATAAATCATAAACAAAATGGCGGCTGTGCAGCATTTTCTCAAAACCACTTTTTTGAGTTGGCCGAGTACAAAACTCGCACAAATCTTAACCGATCGATCTGAAATTTTGACAGTATATTCAAAATACCTTTGTCTATCGACACACGTAGGATTTTTTCGATATATTGATTTTTTGCAAAATGGTGAGTGATTGAAAAAAAAGGTACAATTTTCACGAATAAAAACGTTACAAAATTGTTGATAAAAAAAAAGTAAGCAATATAAAAAAAAAATCCTACGTGTGTCGATAGTAGGGATGTCGAAAATATATCAAAATATCAATATATCGATATTTTTTGCGAAAAAATAAATATTTTTGTGGTGATATTTTTTTTGCATAAATATCAGGTATCATCGATTTTTTTTGCAGATTTTTTTGATATTTTTAAGCTGTCACACTTTTCGTCGGGACAAGAATAAATACATATGTGAAACATGAGCGTCGCTAAAAACTTTTTTTTCGCAAGTGGTAATGGATCAGCCATGTGCAACATTTGTGATCGAAACATAAAAACAAGTGGCAATAGCTCAAATCTGCTATCACATTTAAAAAACAAACACCAAGACGCCTATATTAAGTGCTTAAACAAAGTAAGTAAAAAGAGCGCATATGCATATGTATGTATGTGTGTAGTACAGCATAGCATTCACAGTGCAAGAAAACGCGGTCATAAAATGCGCGGGAGATAGCGGCATAGGTACATATGTACATAGTATGTACATATGCCGCTGTTTCCCGCGCATTTTATGACCGCCTTTTTTGCATTAATTAATTTATTAATTAATATAAACTAAAAATTAAAATTTAAGATCGTATGTG
The DNA here is from genome assembly GCA_018150695.1 of Drosophila oshimai. Taxonomy (NCBI): domain Eukaryota; kingdom Metazoa; phylum Arthropoda; class Insecta; order Diptera; family Drosophilidae; genus Drosophila; species Drosophila oshimai. Next base: position 66,896 of record JAECWM010000096.1, read on the forward strand.
GGTTAATGCTTAGGGTTTATTGCTAATGCAGCTTAAAATTAAAAAAAGTAATAATAAAAAAAATATCAAAAATATCTGATAAATCGATATTTTTTATGATATATCAAATATTTTGTTTATTATTTTTTTCAATAAAAAATATCATCAATACGATATTTTTAAATATTTCGACATCCCTAGTCGATAGACATAGGTATTTTGAATATACTGTCAAAATTTCAGATCGATCGGTTAAGATTTGTGCGAGTTTTGTACTCGGCCAACTCAAAAAAAGTGGTTTCGAGAAAAACGCGTTTAAACACAAAAGGTTCCATGGGATATACCTGTGAGGCATCGCCGCAGAATGGAAAATTTCGACACTTAGACACTTTTGCCGGACTCTATCTTTTGGTATGTTATTTTTAAGACCATAAAGAATTATTTAAGCAAAAAACAAATTGTTCGATTTTTAAAAAAAGTTACTCAGATGTCCCCCCTTAACAACATTTAGGCAATAATATTTAAAATTTGTTGAATTCACTTACATTTTCATACAAATTGTCTTCTACTTCTTCGTTTAAACCCCAAGCCGGTATTTAGTAAGGTATTTTTTGGTCGGAATGGCACAAGCTATTTTTGAGGTTTTGGGAAATAATAAATTTAAAATATAAAAAAATCAAAACATACAAAATGTTGTATGCAAATAGCACATACAATTCATTATCGTTGTTTTTAATAAGTTTTTGAAGTGAAACTTCTTAAGGCGCGTTATGGATTTTTGGGGACGGAGTAAAACCGATTCATGACCGTCACGAAAATTGGGTATACCACTGTACCTCTCTCACCGCTCTGTTCTCTTCTTTCCTCTCTTCGCTCTGACCGCGCTCGCACAAAGTTGAGAGAGTAAAAATCTAAAAATAGAATGAGCTTGCTTGTGTGAGAGTATTCAAGTGCGTATGTATGCATTCTTAAGACAGTCATCCTTGGGGTGACCTTGAAATGTCCTTCTCAAATTTGGAGGCCCGACTTGGTGGCAAGGTTTTTGCGATGTCGTTGTCAGAAATGAAGAAAGTGAAATTCGTTTATAATTATTGTTACGTTGGCTATGTTTTCCCGATCGGGATTTTTTTTATCTCAAAATTTTAAAAAATATACCACTTTTTACAAAAAGTTGCAATTTTCACCATGTTTTTTCATACTTTGAAAGTAGAGCTGCAAAACCATCGATGGTTAAAACGATATTATCGATGGTTTAGTTTTTGACGATACATCGATGGTTTTATTTCACCATCGATATATCGTTGTACCATCACATCGAGGCTGACGCGCTTAAAAGTTGTAAGTATTTTGTGAAAATTTTTTTATTAATTTTGTAGTTTTCAATTAGTTTACTTTCAAATTGGTGGTTCCTCTATTTGGGAGTATGGAGAAGCGAAAATATTGTTTTATTTTAAATAAACTAAAATATAAATATAAAAAAAAAAATAGTGCATTTATTTTCGATTATCGCTAAATAATCGATGGTTGAAACCATCGATGGGGAAACCATCGATGGTCTGACCATCGATGGTTTTGCAGCTCTATTTGAAAGCTGTAAAAATTCAGAAAATTAAAATTTTCAAAATCCGGATCGGGAAAACATAGCGACATGTTTTCTGAATAATTGTGCCAAAAATGAGATGAATCCGATGAATATTACTGGTAGAAGTCTTAGCAAAACTTTCAAAAAAGTCAATTTTTGGGAAAACGCGTTTAAAGACAAGGTAGCGCTTGGAAACGGCCGCGAGTGCATGACTTTCCAGTCCCGATAACCCATGAAGGAACGTTTTTTCCGCGAAACGCTTTTACTGGCGTATTTCTATGATCGTCTTCTTCAAAATTATGCAAAAAGAAAAAAATTGATTTTTTTAAACCGCGACGGTAGAGGACTGCCTTAAGCGAGAATACGATTTTTAAGCCGAAACTATATTAGGTGGTCTCATCAGCGCTGCCGAGGACGTTATTTTTCAGCACTCTCTTTCCGCTCTCAGAGAGACAAGCGCTAGAAAGAGATAGAAATAGTAGAAGACAACGGGGAAAAAAGCGCAACACAACCCACACAACAAGAAGGCAGCTTTCGCGACTAGACCACCTATTAGAGATGTCGAACTACCGGTATTCGCACTATCTGTACTATCGCGATAGTACCGACCTATAAAATTTTGTAAAAAAAAAGGGGTGTTCATCTAATCAAACACTCAAACAAGTTAAGGGTATTCCTCATTAATTTGATAAAGATTTTAAGATTAATGATTTCATATGGTTATAATTTATAAAGTAATCAAAATAGTCAGACAAATTCAGTTTTGATATCTCGTGATTTATTTCTAGTTAGACTTCGTTTGGTTTAGACTTGGTTTGGTCACAAATATAATAATGAATGCTTATAAATATTTATATTTATGGAAATCAAACTTCAACAATTCAGAATATAAAAAAACAAAAGCAGTCGATTTTCTAGCTTAAAAATTAAATAATACAAAAGGGGTCCTGCCACTGTTTAAAAGTTAACATATGAGATCGACATTAACCGTTAACAGTCATTAATCCACCAGTTTTTGTTAATAAACAAAAGCTTATCAACTATTTTAGGTTTTAGATTAGCCCTGCGCTCTGAAATAATTTGTCTGGCCTTCGAAAACATCCTTTCAGACTCCGTTGACGTCGCTGGTACATAAAGAGTATTTCTAGCCAAAGCTGCTAGTTTCTTGAGCATTTGCAGTTTGGACAGCATCCTCGCCAGAACAATTTTTAGAAACATATGAGGTTAGCGTTTCTTCTAATAACATTGCATAAGGTAGCGAGGCTTGTGGTGGACCTCGCTTCAAAAGGATAAAGCCTTTCTTTTGTTATTTTTTGCAAGAACAAGCAAGCTTCTTTTCCATAAGGTGTGTTGAGTTTATCATGCTGCTCAATTAGACCTTGAACTAAGCCGTTCGATACAGGAACAATTGACGATACTGTAACTTTGGAAGTAGAAGAAAATTCAATGCTATCCACGGTGCTTTGAGATCCGGAAAACTAGTGACGAGAAAAAAATTTGGGGAAGAAAAAAATCGCGATTTTTTTAAACTACCGATAGTGCAGCCAAACCATCGATACTATCAATAGTGCCACCGGTATTTTGACACCTCTACCATCTCTATACAGGGGTGGTCAAAAGTATTTACACAGCGTGGCTTTTTGCATGTTGAATTTTGCCTTAAATATCTTTCGGGGAAGGGTAAATAGGCAAAAAATACTTTGTTCTTCAATGTTTGGTATGGAATACTCATGCATAGGAATCATAAAATCAACTTTTCTTTTAATAAATAAGTTATGAAATTGAACGCATGGCTTTCAATTTTCAATTAAGTTTTTTATCTACACTTTTTATGTAAAAGTATTTAACACAAAAAATTTTTGATTGATTTTTTTAAACGTTTTATTGAATTTTCCGAATTTTTTTAATAATAAAAGTTTAAAACAACGATTATATCTAAATTCTCCGCTTTTTTGAGCTCTAGTAATCTTTGGAACTTGAAGAAAATGGTCAAATTGCTATACCACCTTAAGATTTTATTTGGACCGAATTCCCCTTAATTTCATGATTATTTCGGCTTTTAACAATAGCGCATACACTTTCGATAATGTTTTGATCATTTTCAGCCATAAAACGTTTTCGAATAATGACAGATACAGCTAAAAGGCTAAATTTCTTATGTGTGTTTTTTAGGTCATGTTACTTTTTTTAGATTTGTATAGGGTACATCCGGGACATCTACCACGTTTTTGAATCGAAATGGTTGTTTCACAAATATGTTTACGAGGGCTTTTGTGCATTTTTGTAGGTCGAGTAGTATATCAGAAGTATGAACAACATTTTATTCATCAATATTTTACTGTACGGGAAGGGGCAAATGGGATGATTAATAAAAAGAAAAATTTGTTAGTTCAAAATCTTGGACAAGCGCCCCCTTTTTGCTCAATGGATTTAAATCATTTTGCAAATAGGAACTCGGAAAAAAATACATTGTTCATGGTACTTTCTAAACTTATAATACTGATAAAAATAACAGATCTGGTTTTTAAAGATAGTAAAAATAAAAGACTGAATTTTCGATCGAGGTACCAAAATTGAATCAATACGAAAATTTTATTTATACAAATAAAAACATTAATAAACAATTGTCAAAATTATGTAAAAACACCATATAGAATATTGTTTGTTAATAAATAATAACAAACGTTTACAATATTAAATGCTTAAACCAGATTATGTGGCGTTTGTCCCCGAAAAAGTGGGGCGTTTAACCCAATCATATATGAAAATTATTAATTAAAAATCTTGGCGAACTTTAAATGTAAAAATAGTTATCTGCTAAATGATCTTGCTACATAGGAAGGTTATGATACTTCATCTGACGTCTGTTGACATTTTGACGATGAAATACCAAACATTTTTACATCGATTAAAAAATTTTCGCCTGTTTTTGGACCTAATAGCGCATACACTTTCGATAATGTTTTGAATAGTTATCTTAGCCAAAGTACGAATTTTTACAGTTTTCGAATTTTGACAGTTAAACTACAAGTTTGAGATGCTGCAATTTCTTATCGATGATGTAACTTTAAGCAAAGTGGGGCACTTTTTTTCCAGATTTGTACCCTACTACAACTTAATTTTTTTTAAATTACTAAATGACCAACAAAATGAGGTGTCAGTCATTAAAATCGAACGAAGATTACCCGAGATATGGACGGAATTGGTAATCAAGTCATTGCGAAGTTGCTCATAAATTATGTTTCTATCAAAATTTGTATGCACGCCTTGTTTAGCACTTAACTGGTAACACATTGGCTAATAACTTCGTCCGTATCTCGGGTAATCTTCGCTCGATTTTAATGACTGATAATTAAACAAGATGGTAAAAGTTAAAAAAAAATTAAGTAATAGTATATAAAACTTTAAAAATGCAACATAACCTCAAAAACCCACCCAAGAAATTTACGCTTTAAGCTGTTTCCATCATTATTTAAAAACGTTTTATGGCTCATAACTATAAAAAAGTAAAAAAAAATCAGGTAATTTAAGGGAATTTGGTCCAAATAAAATCTTAAGTGTGCGCACATCTTTGTTCTGTCTATACCAGCAAGGATCAAAGATCAAAGGTTTTTATCATATTATTAATAAAAATGTGGTTAAAATTCAATAAAACGCTTAAAAATCAATCAAATTGTCTGTGTGTAAATACTTTTGACACGTAAAAAAAGTGATTCCTTTTGCATGATGTTCTCCATTAACCAGGCTTTGCAACAACAACGTTTTTTTCCCCCTTGCCCCTTCTCCGCCAGAGATACAGGGCACCAATTGTGCAACATGCAAAAAATGCACGTTGTGTAAATACTTTTGACCACCCCTGAACAAAGTTTCATCATGGTCGTGGCTAAAAGTATATAAAACAAGACAAACAAAACTATGAAAAAAATTTAGAGTGCTTCACTTATAATTCGCTAAAAATTGAAAAGAAAAGGAAAATTAAAATGTTAATTCCATTTTGTGTAGCGTGCAACGCATCATATTATGAGCGATTATTTCGCAATAAGTAACTATAGAGAAATAATGCTTTATGTCGTTTTAAAGTACACTTTAATAGAGGTATTAATAGAGGTATTAAAGTGTACTTTCTCAGCTCAATTAAAAATTTTAATATATATATTTTTAAGAAACCTAAAAAAATATTAAACTTAAATTTTAAAAATCGTACGAAAACGACGTGCAACACGCAAATGTAGCCCCTATGTTTGTACAATGTACAAATACAACTTCCCAGCTTTTTGGAGCCCCCCCCCAGCCAGCATTTGGAAGTTCGTTTTTAAAATAATTTTTTTCGAGTCGTTAAAATGATTAAAAAAAGATTCACTTTATGGGCGACTCGAAAAAGAATTGAAAACAACTCGAAAATGAGTCGTAATTGTTCGCAAAATATGATTCATGAAGTAACAAAAAAAAATTTAAGGCAACCGAAAATTAATCATCGTGGGGATTGAAATGTGATTACACAGGGCAACAAAATCGAACTTTTTGAAAACTTCACGGATCCTTTGCACTTTTTCATGACAATTGGGTTCTCCTGAGTCCAAGTCCCATACAAAACTATTTTGGGGTGTTGCTTTGCTCGACTAAATCGACGAACAGGTCGCCGAGAGACAACTTCTTATCGCGTTGATCTTTTTCAAACGATACTTCTCTTTACAAATTTTAAGTTATGCATTTCTTTTCATTGCATTCATTCGGAAAGTGCACAGCAGTGAGAAAAGGAGTTAAGTGCTACAAATCTAAGTGTTTAAAATAAGGTAAAACAAATAAGTTACAGACGAAAAACAATGTCAGCACAACAATTGAGGAGATTGGCAAAAAAACAAGCCCAGTTATTGTTAGCAAAGGACAGATTTGTATCTGCGATGGAAAACCCGCAAGAACAGACGGCCCCGCCTGAAGCAGAGGTTTTTGGAGGAAATGACGAAATCAACGAATTTAATTTTAATATCGAAAACTCAATGGACGCCGTTGAAAATGATTCAAGTGATAGTGTAAGTAAAAGTGAAGATGAAGAAGTCAGTTTGTGTGAGGAGCTTTCAAAATGGGCTACTCAATTTGGAATAAGCTTTGCAGCTCTTAATGCGCTGCTCTTACTATGGCGGAAATGCAATACTTCAGTTCCAAAAGATGCTAGGACCATATTAAAGACTCCTGCATCAGAAACTGAGAGAAAAGTGGGGGAGGGTACATACGTACACTATGGAATTAAAAACGGACTAACTGATTTTTTAGTTATAAAGAATTGGAAATTTCCAAATATAGTTTTACATTTTGGTATTGATGGCATCCCCTTATTTAAAAGTAGTTCCAAACAGGTTTGGCCAATATTAGCTAGTGTTGCAGACACAAAATACGTTTTCCTCGTTGGCATATATGAAGGAACCTCAAAGCCAAAATGTGCCATTGATTTTTTACAAGAATTTATTTCAGAATTAAATATTGTTGTACAAGAGGGCTTAACTTTTTCTAATAAGTTTTTTAAGATAAGGGGCATAGTAGGTACAAAAAGGTCAGATGTGTAAACATCGCTTTATTTTCCCACCAGAGTCAAACACTTTGGCTAGGACCAATTATTCCTTTAGAAATAGATCTCAGCCAGAACATCATTTAATGCAATCTCAGTTAGAAATTTTAAACATTGACATTGTGTCACAGTGTTCCTTAGACTATATGCATGTTTTAAATTTATCTCTGGCTTTAAGGATTCTTTTAAATAAAAATGACTGCAGAGCTAACAACTCAACTGCTCAACAATTATTAAAATCTTTTGTTTTCGAGGCACCAATGCTATATGATTTATGTTTCATTACAAATAATTTTCATGCATTACTCCATATTCATGAAGATGCCTTGCATTTTGGATCTTTAGAAGACATATGTAAGTGCCTTCAAATTTGAGAACCATTTGAAAAAAAGTAATCGCAATGTTAGAAAAGGGGATATTGCAGCAGTACAAATTTATAAAAGACACGTTGAAAGAAGTTATCATTTAGAAAAGGATGTCGAACACAAATTAGCTATTGTTTCGGAAAAACTAAAAACGGAAAAATTTTTAATGTAAGTGTCAATGATACATAATTTTCTTTACGAGACGAGACCCAGACTAACTATTACTGGGTTGAAAACAAAATTTTCAAAATTACTGAAATCAAAAACAGTAACAATATTCCGTTTTTTTTTTGGTATGGAAGTAAAAAACCTGGAGCCCTATTTCATACAACCAATTAATTCAAATAGTTTCGACATATTTAGTGCAGCCGACATACAATTCGCTGAAAAACTAGAAATTTCTTTAAGCCAAATTCGTAAAAAAGTTATATGTTTACGTATTTCTACAGACAATAGTTACTTCTTCACACCACTAGTTCACGATGTTTCAGAATAAGAATTATGCGTCTGATAGTTTTGAATACTCCCCTTTAAATAATTACGCCACATGTAAGTAATGCATGCATTTATTAAATATTATTTAGTTACTAAAAATTACATTTTAGTGCAAACCTCACCTAATATGGAAAAAATGTACAATTTGTTGCTGGATATGCATTGAAGGCCGAAGTTTTAAAATTAAAAACTAATCAATATGAAATGAATGTGTTAATTCATAAGCTGACAGAGGAGGTTATATCTGCCAAGCTCGAAAACAGAAAAATCCCTTTGTATCAACAACTTCCATTCAGCACAATTGCAGATATTGTACATTTTGATGACGAGATAAAGAAGGCTCAAAAGAGCCAAATCTGGCAACCGTGTATATTACCCAAGGCATCAAACTTGCGCCACCTATTGCCAGGTAGACAAAACACGCCTAACACTGAAAGTTTGACATATGTACTATATATGTAAAATATGTATGTAGACTAGATTTAAGGCATAGCTAAATTTTCTATAACTTTTTTATTATTTATTAGAGCATAAAATGGTTCGGAATGTAGTAAGACAGTACACATATCATTATATTTCTTTTAAACCGGTAACGATTGCATAAAAAATGAGAGCGCCACAGATTTTTGCGGTTTGTGGGCGGTAAAAGAGGCGTGGTCAAGTTTTGAAACAAACTTGATCTGCGCTTTGTTTCTAGAAGTCTCTGTGCAAAATTAGCTTTCGTAGTTCCCAAAATCTCGACGTTTGTACGGACGGACAGACGGACGGACATACATTTGCTCGTTTACAGTATTTGCTTACTTTTCGAGTATCGCAAATAACTATAAAAATGTGTACATTAGGACAGTACCTAAAAACACTTTTAACAGTTTTTCGAAATTCCGCACCGTTTTCGATATTTTGGGCTTCAAAGTTCGAAAAATTGTTTTTTAGGGTTTTGGCGAAAAACGTATAACTCAGGAACGGCTTGACATATGTATGTATATCGACGAAATTTTTTTAGGGTGCAAGAGAATCGTTTTACCCTTAAAAAATATTTAAAAAATTTAATTTATAAATTAACCTAATTTTTTATAACAAAACAATTGTTTTGTTTTGTTTTCAAAAGTGTTCTAGGGCAAGTATTGAAATGATATTTTTACACAATAATCTTCGAACTCTTATTATCAAAAGAAAAAACAAGGTTACCCCATGCAAAACGCGAGCAAGCAGCACAGGCGTCGTCGTTGACCGTCGTTGACGCCGACTGCGCTGCCGGCGTCTACCCTGACGCCTGTGCTGCTTGCTTGCGTTTTGCATGGGGAAACCTTGCGCAGCGAGACAAAAAATTCGATATCTACTGTCCGAGGTAAATATACAAATTTTTTCTTTTGGGAACACATTAATAAGAGTTCGAAGATTATTGTGTAAAAATTTCATTTCAATACTTGCCCTAGAACACTTTTGAAAACTTATTTGTTTAAACAGTTGTTATTAAAAATTAGGTTAATTTATAAATTAAATTTTTTAAATATTCTTTTAAGGGTAAAACGATTCTCTTGCACCCTAAAAAAATTTCGTCGATATACATACATATGTCAAGCCGTTCCTGAGTTATACGTTTTTCGCCAAACCCCAAAAAAACAATTTTTCGAACTTTGAAGCCCAAAATGTCGAAAGCGGTGCGGAATTTCAAAAAACTGTTAAAAGTGTTTTTAAGTACTGTCCTAATGTACACATTTTTATAGTTTTTTTTTCAAATCAAAAAAATCACCCCAAAATTTTTGTCACAGTTGACATGGCACAAACACCTGTTGACTCTACCATTCAACTGAAGTTGATAAAATCTTATCTTCGCACAACCATGAACCAAGACAGGCTGTCAAATTTAGCTATACCATCCATTGAAAATGAAGTAGCAGCATCACTCGACTACAATGATATACATAATTGCTGAATTTGGGTTCAGAAGTAATATTTCATTTTCATACGAAAACACATAATATAATGTTTTTTCAAGTTGCATGTAACAAAATAATTATAAAAAATACAATTTTGCATACATATGAGCATAAGATAATTAATAAACCTTCAAATACCTAAAATTCTTTGAATGTTATTGATTCGAAAAAAAAGTCTGTCACGTTCATAAGGCAGAGGGGTAGGGGGCCGCAAATTTTTAGCTTTGCCCCGGGCGCCAGCAACCCTAGATCCGCCACTGCGTTTCTATAAAAATTTGAAGTGCAGCACTAAACTAAAGCTCGCCAAATCTTATATTAATGGCATTTAATGTTCTTACCTTTTGATGATCAAAGCTCATAATAGTAAAATACATTCTTCTACTGTTCTTTTTGGCAGAACTCGATGGTCATCAGTCTGATGAAACTGGCTCGGGTGAAGGCGAGAACTCAAATGGTGGTGCCTCAAATATGGAAAACAATGAGGATGATCAAGCCCGGCTAATACTTAAAAGAAAATTGCAGCGAAATCGGACATCTTTTACAAACGACCAGATAGATAGTTTAGAAAAAGGTAAGAGTATGGAAAGAAAAAGGTAAGAAATCATCAGAAAATTAACAAATTCATGGTTAAATACAAGGGTACAATGTATTCGATGCACTATGGGTCGTTTGACGACTTTTTTTGGCCAAATCCCATTTTTCAAATATCGTTAAAATAATGTTTTTTTAACCGCTATGTATTAAAATAACATTGATCTGTAATGTTACGTACAGAAAATTTTAACAGAGCGCGTCGCTGTTAAGTTAGCTGACTTTAACAGCTAAGTCAGCTGTTACACAAACGAGAAATGCGAGCTGCTAAAGTGCTTGTTTTTAGTGAAAGTTCTAAGTCCTTAAAACAGTACAATTCTAATTATTGTGGTGTAAGTGTATAACCTTAAAAAAAATAAAAGCTTATTGTGAAAACTAAAATTTAAGTAGAGTTATAAAGTGATTCCAGCCGTTTCCACTTTAAGAACTTAGTACATGTTGTAGAGTAATCAATCCTTGTTATGTGCTTTAAATATAAAAGTGCAGTTTTGCGCAGATACTCTAAAATTTAACTTTTAAGACTGAGCCTTTGGTAAGGAAAATTTGCACTTATTATGGCCTGTGAACGTCAGTTACGATAGAATTTGAAAAAAAAATATTGTGAAATAATCATTTTAGCTAAATGTTTACTTTTAATGTTGTAAGACACATTTTTTAGATAAGATAAAACTTTTTTAAGCATACTTCCAGTATTTGGTATGAAAACGTATTAAACAAAACATTAAAAACGCGATTACACTTAAAAAAAAATGCTGGAGACACAATTTTTTCAAAATTAACTCATATTTTAAAACATTAAAAAAAATTACTCATTTAAAAAATATTTTGAGGTAAAAAATAAAAAAAAAAAATCATAAAAAATTTATTTTTACACCTATTTTTTTTTGAATACTTTCATTTTTTTAATACTGACATAATACAAAAAACAAAACTCAAAAATGCTGCTCCGTTTTTAAGTTATTAAATAATGCCACAAAAAGTGGTCAAATGACCCATAGTGCGATGTTTCAAATAAATAATACTTTCCTAAAGGTATTTATTTATCATCCTAATCTACATCTATAGGTAGTAATATTACCCATATTTGTATGCTGACAAGCAAACAAACTAAGTCAATGTTACAACGCTTACTTACCTTTAAAAGTAACAATCAATAATTGGCTGATGATAGTGGACCACACTAAGTTTAAATTGTTTGCATTTTTGGAAAAGACTTTAAACCTTTGTTTAAATTAGGATAGTTGCCTGCAAAAATCGTTGATCAATACAAAATCTTCTCTGTTAAAACAAATCACCCCTTCCAAAACAAACAGTTCGTGCTTTTGATTTTTTTTTTTCTATGAGCTTTAAAAATTTTTGATATTTTTTTTTTTTGCGATACTCGAAGAGAAAGCAAATACTGTGAACGTTGAAAATGTCTGTCTGCCAGTCCGTCCGTCTCTCCGTACGAACATCTAGATCTCGGGAACCACACAGACTTCTATTACCCCACGTAGATCAAATTTGTTTCAAAACACGATCACGCCCCTTTTAACGACCACAAACCGCGAAGCTCTGTGGTGCCTACATTTTTAATGCTAGAGAAAAGTGGCCTCAATAAATGTTGGTTGTATTGAAAATATATACACAGAGATCTAGAAATTTAGAAAATCTGGGTAGTTTATAGAAATTGTGTGTAAAAGTGCGTTAAAAATTTATTGCGCTTAAAAGCAGGCTACACTTTTTTAAGAGGGCAGCGACTCTAGCGTTTTTCTTGTTTTCTTTCTTTAAAGCGGGCATTGAGTGTCGCAGATTTAATAGTCGGGAAACCCGACTATAGCGTTCTTTCTAATTTTGTTTAATTTTTTTAATTTTTCAATCAAATATAATAAACAAGGTCTTAAATAACACAAAACTAGTGATTTTGTTAAAATTTGTTTGAGTGTACTTTTAGTTTTAAACTAATTTTAAACTGCGTTTAAAAAACTTTATGCTTTCCTTATTTTCCGTTGCGGACGTTACAAAAAATGGAAGTACAATTTTAAATAAAAAATAGTAAACCAAAAAAGATGATGACAAAAATTGAACTGGAATGTATGACCAAATCATTGTAGCTTTAAAAATAAAGACAAGTAGTTCCGTTAATTAAGGCAGGTTCTCACCTATTTTATAAATCGGAAGTATAACTTCTAAAGAGTATGTTCCACAAATTTTATGTTCGAACTCCAAGTATTTTGTAAGTTACAGGAGTTCAAAGAGTTTACTCTATGCGCCTTACGTCGTCTGGGAAACAAACGCGTTTTTCTTAGAAACACGTTTTTAGACCTTACGGAAGTGATTGAAGTCGCTGGGGTGAACCAATCGTCACAAATTTTCACATGTTCGTTAGGGTTTTTTCAAGTAAATGAACTACGATCAGCCAAAAATATTGAAAGTTTTTTTTTTGTAAAAAAATAAGTGAATAAAAACATAACTTTAGTAATTTTCGATTTTTTTTCATGATCGTTTTAATCGTGTTTTCTTATTCGTTATAAATTTTCAGCGTTGTACCTTTACAAACATTTTTTTCAAAAGTCCCATTTTTCGGGTCTTAGTGTTTATTTGTTGCGGACATCAAACTTTTTTTATCAAGCTAAATAACGTGGTTTTTTTTATTTTAAGCCACGATTTGGTAGTTGTTTTGTCTTGATTAAAAAAATTTAACATAGAAAGGACACTTTGTGAACAAAATGTTATCACATATGGGCTAATCCTACGTTGCGGACGTTACATTTGTACGCAAATTTGATTGTTAAAATTGACACAGCTGCTGTTGACGTGGGTATATTTTCATGAAATATTTGCCATATGCAGTTTCTTGAGTGCACTTTTAAAATTATTTAAAAACAAGAGGTTAACTGTGTTTGAAAGAAATTTATGCTTGCTCAAAGTTCCGTTGCGGACGTTACAAAAAATGGAAGTAAAATTTGAGTTTTGTGTGCATTTCCACATTTATTAGCGAATTAAGAATAGTAAACCAAAAAAGTAATATAACTAATAATAAAGTGGAATGTATGACCATATCAATGCAGCTTAAAAAAGAAAGATAACGAGTTCCGTTAATAAAAATAATTTTAATTTAAATTTGTTGCGGACGTTACGTTGCGGACGTTACACTTCTTCCATCAAGCTAAATAAGGTGATTATCTATACTTTTAGCCACGATTTGATAGTTTTTTTGACTTGAGAAAATAGTTTAATATGTGAACGACACTTTGTGAACGAAATGTTATCACACATTGTCATTCTAATAGGAGAAAATGACAAATGAAAACAGGTCTAAAAAACAGACAAAAATACCAAAAAAAATACTTTTTGCTAATATTAATTAGTTGTACCAAAAAAATATTAAATTTTTTTGTCCATTGCTTAGACAAGTTTAATTCCTATGATTGAGGAAAAAAAAATTGACAAAAAACCATATAGAAATATGTTTTTTTTAAGCTTTTTTCGTTTTTCGGGCTGGTTTCAAAATTCTCGGATTAGCCCATATTGTCAATCTAATAGGAGAAAATGACAAATAAAAACCGGTTTAAAAAGCCGGAAAAAATACAAAAAAAAATGTATTTCAAAAAATATTTTTACAAAATCTTGAAGAAATATCTTTCATTTATGTTAGCTATTTTCGTTTTCTGGGCTGGTTATCAATTTATCGGATTAGCTCATATGTACGAGTATATGTACAAATGTAGTTATTGCTGTATACACATAACATCACAAAATCTCTTAGCTTTTCAGCTGCAATTCGGTGTTATACAAAAATATTTATTACCAATAGCTACAACTATTAAGCATTTCAAGGGAAATTTCTTTCTCATAATGGTTTTAAATAGTGGCTTCTATAAGCTGTTAACCAAAAAAGACGCTTATTAAAAATGCTATTCAGTTTTTTGTTTTACAGGGGTGTGTTGAAACGTACGGAGGTAACCAAATAGCCATTTATATTTTATAAAAGCATAGTAATATATCTATCTTTATCTATTATCTGAGGTATAAAGATAGTTCAGAAGCTATGACAGTTTATATGAACCTCTCAATACAAAAAATACAAAAGAAACATATATCAGCCAATAACTGTAGAACGGAACTTTAATTAAAGAAAAACAAAATGCATTTAAGCGATAAATGAAAAAAAAATTTTTTAGTGGGTTTTACTAGATTTTCTTACGACACTGCTATTTATCTATGCCCGAGAGTCTTCTCTGTCTTACCAGCTTGCCGACTTGGTTCAAAAATCTACATTAAAAACCTCTGGGTGGATATGGAGCAATAATAATCAATAATGAGATGCTATGCCGTATTTACATAAACGCCGACGAAGTCAGCAGGTCTGATGGCATAGCTGGTGTTGTTGGCTGAGGCAATTTAAACGAGATTACGTTGTATATAATATGTTCCCTACGTGTGTTCCGCTTTCCTAGCCGCAAGGGCTGTGATCCGTGCGTGTCCAGCACGTGTCTTTACGCACATCCGCAGCCGTAGACAGATCCTTGAATGGCGCTACATGCAACGCCACGTGCAATGCACGATTGGTAGGAGATTGATTACAAAATATCCCTCTTCTCTCGGTGGATTGGTTTTCTCATGTTTTGGCGAGACTTGCTTCACGATCGTTGACTAGATGTGACTAACACGCGGCTTAAATTTGATCGCTGGGCACTACTATGTATATGCGGAACACGTCTTCACGCTTTTAGATTTTCCCAACAAGATACGGGTTGACGCCGGAAATTATAGCAGCAAGCTTCTGACAGCTGCAGAGTTGCATTTCGGAGCGATCTTTCGTTAGGTATTGTTAAGTATGTATTTATCCAAGACACCAGCTGTGGTGTTGCGAGATCAGATTTCTGTAACTCAGTTAGTTAGGGGAGAGTGGGGATAGGTGAACCATGGGGAGAGATG
This sequence comes from Drosophila oshimai, assembly GCA_018150695.1. NCBI lineage: Eukaryota > Metazoa > Arthropoda > Insecta > Diptera > Drosophilidae > Drosophila > Drosophila oshimai. The sequence goes on from JAECWM010000096.1 coordinate 82,331, forward strand.
AACCAGTACAAATATTTTACCTTCTGACATGTTTTTGTGCACCATTTATATGTGTGTTGCTTACTTAGTCGTTATCCTAACCTCACACGCACGCACAATCGCGTCCAACGATTGGTGTCGTTTTTATCGCTAATCGAAGTTTGTATTCCCCGTTTGCAGCATCAATTGTGACCTTACGTTTTCAAGGAAAAATTCTATCGTGCTTCGTCAGTGGCATTGAACTTCCTTAAATTGTCTTTTATCGTAAGTAGACGCAAATTATGATATTTTCCTGGATTGCTGACGCAGTTCAAATATTCCATGTTTTCTCCAAATCACTTCCAATTGGCTTATGACTTGTGGGGATACATGAACCAGTACTTGTGGGGAAAGGCTAAACCACGAAAACAGACGACTCGAGGAAGAAAACGAGGGAGGAGTATCATTGCCACTGACTCACCGCAGAAAAATTGATCGCCAAAAAGCACAATCAAAAGAAAACCTTCGAAAAAAGAAAGAAAAAAAATAAATAAATAAATAGCAAATTTGTAATGTTTGATTCCATGCTGTAAATGTGCAATGTTTATATTTGAACAGAAAGCTAAGAAATAAATTACACTTTTTTATACAATTGTAGTTTTTGTGTTACGTAGGCTGCTATATATATTTCTGGCCTAGGCCATACTAAGTGTTGCCTGGCGCCAACTGACGTTTTCATTGGGAAGTTTGACATGTTTTAGCAGAAACGTGCTCAGAACGTTTTGACGTACGGCCATAATTTGTGTTGTTTACAGTGACTTGAAAAAATCAATTTTGCAGAAAATGGAATTAACTCGTGAACATTTTCGCGCAATCATTTTTCATGGCTTTCGACGTGAATTAATACGACAAGAGTGGATCGATGAAGCACCATCTTATAGCACTGTGAAAAACTGGTATAATGAATTCAATCGTGGCCGACGCTCGCTCGACGACGAAGGTCGTGAAGGTCGTCCAAAAACAGTCGTTGTTCCAGAGAACATTGACGCCGTGCATGAACTGATAATGCAAGATCGTCATGTGACATACCGTGAGATAGAGGCATCCTTGGGCATTTCTTCCACCAGCATACATTCGATATTGCATGAATACTTGGTCGTAAAAAAAATTTTTTCTCGTTGGATCCTGCACAATTTGACAATCGCTCAAAAAAAGACTCGTGTGGATTGGTGCAAAAAAAAATTTGAAAAAATTCAATCGCGGTATTTCAAAAGACGTTTATAAGATCGTCACAGGTGACGAATCATGGATCTATGCTTATGAGCCCGAAACAAAACAGCAATCGACCGTGTGGGTCATCGAAGCCGAGCCAAATCCAACGAAAGTTTTCGTGGAAGAAGCACTTCGAAGCAAATGGTGGCCTGTTTGTTCGGTAAAACAGGTCATGTGGCGACTGTTCCGCTTGAGCAACGTAGGACGGTCAATTCTGAGTGGTACACCACAATTTTTTTGCCTGAAATCTTCGGAGAAATTCGAAAAACGAACAATAGAAGACGGATCATTCTGCACCATGACAATGCGAGCTCTCACACATCAGCTCAAACCAGCGCCTTTTTGACCGGCCAAAATGTCGAATTGATGGGTCATCCGCCATACAGCCCTGACTTGGCACCCAATGACTTCTTTTTATTCCCGCACATCAAGAGAAAAATGCGTGGTCAACGATTTTCGACGCCAGAAGATGCTGTTGAAGCGTTTAAAAACCATGTTTTGGAGGTGTCTCAATCAAAGTGGACAAAGTGCTTCGACAATTGGTTTGAGCGCATGCAAAAGTATATAAGTCTTGCTGGAGAATACTTTGAAAAACAATAAAACCATTTTTAATCATAAATATTCGCATTTTCATTATTAGGCCAGAAATATATATAGCAGCCTACGTATCCTGAAAAGTGGTTCAACTATCCCCACGGGTGGGGATACTTGAACCATTCGAGACAAAAATTTAAAATGCTCATAAAGTTTAAAAAACGTGACATATTATTTTCACAAAATACTTTAAATGCAAAGGAATGAATGCTCTTTTAGATTCCTATAAACAGCAGACTCTAACGTCGAATTGTTTAGACATAATAATGTTCAAGAAAAAAAGTGGTTCACCTATCCCCACTCTCCCCTACCTATGTTTAAATGGGTAATCTGAATTTCGACTTGTTCAAATTTTTAAATTCAAATGTTTAAAAATAAATTCCGTAAAAACCATTTAATACTTTAGGAAATAGGTTGTTTTAATTGTTTGTTAAAAATTACTTGTTGGCCATATTTTGTACTTAAATCAAAAATAATTTTTTTTTTACATGTTTTTTAAGCTTACAACAAACTCAAAATGTTTAACAATGTTATAATGCATTTACTAAATGTGGAGGAAACTTTTATTCAAAATATAAAAAGAGATATACAAGAAAAATTGGTTTAGTATCTGTAAGTTCCATCTCCTAAATAATACCAAAAATATTGTCAAAAATACGGGCAGTCTGCACGGCAACGTTGAAGAAGGAGGAGGCATACCTCTCGCACGCGGACCACAAAGTTCTTTATATTATTATAATTCTTATCAACGTATATAATCATTGTCAATAAATGCTAGAAACCCATCCTGACTAAGTCTCGAAACATTTTTGACAAATCAGAAGTAGGATAGAGCTACGAATATCGGTGAAAATGATATAAAAGCTAAAATTTGTTCACGAATACAATGGAATGAAGAACGAGAAGAAATGTGACGCAACGGCGAAGCCAAACGGGCAGAGCAAAACGGTCAAGGAGAATTGACAAAACGGCAACGCCATAAAGGGCAGAGCAAAACGGTCAAACAGAGTCGACGCAACGGCAACGCCACAAAGGGCAGAGCAAAACGGTCAAACAGAGTCGACGCAACGGCAACGCCAATCGGGCGGAGCAATACGGTCGAGAAAGACGTGACGAAACGGGAGAAAGGCAAAACGGTCACACAGGCACGAAAAGGGAAAAAAAACGACGCGGGACAATAAGAAAAGGAAGCTTCGAGAAAGTGAAAATAAGATACGACGCCACGGACAAGGGGTTTAACTAAAAATGTTAGTTAAACTAGGTCAGCTACGCGTTTCCGATCTGGATGTTATTCTAAGCACGAATAATATTCAGTGCACGGGAAACAAGCAGGCGAAAGTCGACGCACTCACACAAATCTTGGGCGCAGATGAAATCGAACGCGATGACTACGAGTTTGGGGAAACAAGAGGATCCCAGGCTATGCAAGCACAGATTGATCAACTAAAGCAGATGATAGTTGGTTTAACACAAGCGGTGCAGGCAATGAATGTTCAACAAGGAACTCCGAATCCAGGGCAAGCACCAGCAATGGAGAACGCCGGTGCACATTCGGGGCAACATGGCCAATCACACACGGGAGCCGACGACGATGGAGCTTCAGGTGAAGGACGGCAGGAACCAGTGATCGAAGCAGGCCCGCAACAGGCAACGTACACCAACAACATCATAAAGGATGTAATTGGTGTGTTACCCGAGTATGATCCACTAAGGGGTAACATAACCTCACAACAGTTTGTAACTAAAGTAGAGTAGTTGCAAAACGTGTATAAATGGACCAATGGAACTGTCTTATTTGCAGTGCAGCATAAGATGAGAGGTGTTGCCAAGGAATGGTTAGATGCACAGGCTGTATTTCAGACGTGGGAACAGTTTAAGAACTCCCTATTACAAGATTTTCCAAGTGTGGTGAACACAGCCGATGTTCACAGGGAATTAATGCGGCGTAAAAGAAAAGCCAACGAAACGTTCAGCGAGTATTTTTACATAATGCTGGCAATTGGCAGGCGGGCCAATATTGATGAGCCATCGATTAATTCATATATTATTAATGGATTAAATCAAAACGATTGTACCAAGGCATTGCTGGCTATGAATTTGTGCACGTGCTCACAATTATTCAGATCTCTGGAGAACATGAAGCCGGCACAAACAATGCAGCACCACTACAACCAGCCACAAGCATCCTACGCGAAGGATCAAGACGCAACGGTTGGCGAAGGTAAATTTAAAGGACCAAAGTGTTATAATTGTAACCAAGTGGGTCACATGGCGGCTTAATGTCCAGCCCCACAGAAGAAGCCACGATGTTCGATTTGTTCGAAGATCGGACATGAGCAAAAGGACTGCAAGGTGAAGGTGTCATAGGTATCACAGGTAGATGATGCTAATGCTAAGGAGTATCCACCTATTATGAAAACGGTTCAGATTGGAGGAAAGGAGTTTGCAGCGTTTGTCGATACCGGCAGCGATCACACTCTGATACGGGAATCCTCTGTTCCGGACGGAGCAATTCGACTACCTGCAGTAAAGCGTCTGCAAGGATTTGGTGGATCGATAGTCGAATCCAAGGAGTGTATACTTACGGGGATCAAGTTCGATACCAACGATGTATACAAACGAATTCAAGTGGTGCCCGATGATATACTTCCGTACGAAGTCTTGCTGGGCAGAGACATACTGTGCCATAAGAATTCCAACGCAGGCGTCGATGGAGGATTGACAACGGTTGCAACGGTGGAAGAAAGGGACTTCAACATAAGCGCTGACGTCAGTAACTCCCAGCGCAACGAGGTGAGCGAATTATTGGATTTTTATTCAGATTGCTTTGCCGAAGACCTTTCTAAAATTGGCAGATGCAAGACCACTATGATGAATATCGAGGTATCAACAACGAAGCCGATTCTGGGGCGTCGATACCAAGTAGCCTTTTCAAAAAGAGATCCACTACGGGCACAGCTGGATCTTCTTCTCAGGATTTCCTTTGGGAATCAGAACAAGAAATAGCATTCTAAAAGCTAAAGGAGGCTATCACATCGCAACCAGTTTTGGCTCTTTATGATCCATCACGACGTCACGAAGTTCACACGGATGCAAGCAGCAAAGGGATCGCTGGAGTCCTACTACAGGAGGAAGAAGAAGGACTCAAGCCTGTATTTTATTACAGCAGACTATGTTCCGAGGCTGAGAGTCGCTATTCAAGTTACCCACTCGAAGTGTTAGCGATCACCGAGACTTTGGAGAGATTCCGCATTTATTTGCTTGGAGCAGAGTTTGTAGTGGTGACCGACTGCAACGCTGTGGCAACGCTCAAGGACTCGACAGCTCTGCAACCCCCGATAGCACGTTGGTGGCTGCGACTACAAGAATTCGATTTTAAATGCAAGCATCGACCAGGAGAGCAAATGCCACATGTAGACGGAATGAGCAGACAACCAGTACTTCCACCGGATGATCAACAGATAAACGTAGCAGACAACGTCCTTAAGATAACTCCCATCGACGAGGATTGGATTTATTCGATGCAAAAACAGGATCCGAAGATAAAGGATATCTTCGATGTGTTTACCAGCAAGGACGCGGACAGTCGTTGGAGCCAAATAAAGACGGATTACATCATCCTAAAAAGTCGATTGTTTCGAAAAACTGATGATGGCAACAAGCTGGTGGTTCCTCAAGCGATCAGATGGCGTGTAACCAAATCCAACCACGATGAAGCAGGACATTTTGGAACTGAAAGGACACTAGACCGGTTGAAAAAGCATTTTTGGTTTCCGAGGATGCGAGGGTACATCAAGTCGTACATTGCATCATGCCCGGAATGCTGTGTTAATAAGGTAAAAGGTGGAAAGCCCGATGGTGAATTACACTTACAAGAAATTATTCCCATACCTTTTCGCACAATAAACATTGATCATATTGGACCTTTTATAAAAAGCAAAACAGGAAACTGTCACATCCTGGTGATAGTATGCGCTTTTACCAAATATACATTTTTGGTGCCAACACGTAACACAAAAACAACACCAGTTGTAAAGGCGCTCAAGCAAATTTTTTCCGTTTTTGGGCAACCTGTGCGCTTAATTTCGGACAGAGGAACATCGTTCACGTCAAAGGAATTCGAGAATTTTGTAAATGATCTCGGAATACAACACATCAAGACAGCAGTGCGCACGCCCCGCGCCAATGGACAAGCTGAAAGAATGAATAAGACCTTACTCAGTGCTTTAAAGACGTGCACAGCCAACGATAAAGACTGGGATCAGCAACTTTTCCAGGTTCAGTGGAGCATGAACACAAATATGAACTCCACAACGAAATTCACCCCAAACGATCTCGTGTTTAATTTTAACCCACGAGATATTTCTAAAAATCGCCTCATTCAAGCACTAAACTTTGAAAATGAGCCTGATATTAATGTCGAAATAAACCGTCAGCAAGCAGCAGAAAATATAAAAATGGAACAGCTTAAATGGAAGAAGCGTTATGATGCTAAACATACTTCACCAGCGAAGTTCAACGTAGATGACCTCGTAATGATCGACTTTGTTCCAGCTGCAACAGGAGAAACCCATAAATTGGATCCAGCATTTAAAGGGCCTTATATCGTAACCAAGGTTCTTTGCAACGACCGATACATTATAGAAGACTTGCCGGATCATTCAATCTCTCAAAAGCGATACAACAACGTAGTATCCAGTGACCACATGAAGCCGTGGTGTGCACTAATCCCGGATCTGGATATCAACGAGGAGACATACGACTATTCAAGAGAAAACTAGCTCGTCAGGAAAGGCCGAGATGTCAAAAATACGGGCAGTCTGCACGGCAACGTTGAAGAAGGAGGAGGCATACCTCTCGCACGCGGACCACAAAGTTCTTTATATTATTATAATTATTATCAACGTATATAATCATTGTCAATAAATGCTAGAAACCCATCCTGACTAAGTCTCGAAACATTTTTGACAATATCTATTAGCCTATTTTTGGAGAACGATGTCCAAGAAATTTTTTTTGTTTAATTATCGCGTGAAAATACGTTGAATTGGCTTTTTTCGGCCAGTGTAATATATGACTTTTTTTTTGTTAGACGACCGAAATGTCGAGTCTCAAAACCTTGTTATATATTTTAATCACAATCCATATTAAATTAATTGTGTATTTTGCCACATTTTTAATTTATGTATTATAGAGTTTGAAAGAACACATTATCCAGATGTTTTTGCGCGTGAACGCTTGGCTGGAAAGATTGGTTTGCCGGAGGCTAGGATCCAGGTTTGGTTTTCAAACCGCCGGGCGAAATGGCGCCGTGAGGAAAAGCTTCGAAATCAGCGAAGAACACCAAATTCTACTGGAGCTAGTGGCACCTCGTCCTCCACTTCAGCAACAGCCTCTTTAACGGATAGCCCAAACAGCCTGAGCGCTTGTTCCTCGTTGCTATCCGGATCTGCAGCGGGTTCTTCAATAAGTAAGTATAATATGCAAACAAATACGAATACAACTTCAGTAACAATAATATGTTGTCTGACACAGATTTTTTTGAACAAAGTTTGACCAATTAAATAGAAAAATACTCAGAAAAATGTCTTTGATTTATGAGAATGTGGATTGTCAATTAAAATTGTTTGACAAAAAGAAAGCGGTACAATATTTATTTTAATTTTTTCGTTTGCAAGCGTTAAATCATTTACTTATGCGTCAAACGCTCGGGATCTCGAGAGCTTTAAGAGCTAGAGCCACCAAATTTTGCTCACAGACTTCTACATATGTATATACCCCACGCAGATCAAGTTTGTTTCAAAGCCCGACCACGCTCCTTTAAGCGCCCACAAACCGCTAAACTCTGCGGCGTCCACATTTTTAATGCTAGAGAAAAGTAGCATCAGTAAATGTTGTTATTTGCGATACTCGAAGAGTAAGCAAATACTGTAAACGCGCAAATGTCTGTCTGTCCGTCCGTCCGTCTGTCCGGCGCTTAAAACTGATTGCGCATGAAAGTAGGCTACACATTATTGAAGAGGGCTAGCTTGCTGTTTTTAAAGAGGGCAATGAGTGTCGCAAATCTTATAGTCGGGAAACCCGACTATAGCGTTCTTTCTTGTTAGTATTGAAAATATTCAAAAACTTTGAAAATCTGGCCAGTTTTAAAAAATTGCGTATACAAGGGTTTAAAAAATGTATTGTGCTTGAAAGCAGGCAATGAGCAATGAAAATCTAATAGTCGGGAAACCCGACTAAAGCGTCCTTTCTTGTTTTTATAATCGTTATTGTCCGGGATGCCACAGAAACCATCGACGGTTTTGGGGACGGTTTTTCGGAAATTCGGAAAAAAACCCTTATTTTCCGGGGTGCCACAGAAACCGTCGACGGTTTTTGGGAGGGATTTTTCGGAAATTCGGTAAAAAATCGTCGGTGCTACAGAAACCGTCTCGAACTTGTTGTTGGGACTAACGATTCGGAAAAAAGACAGGGCTGACTTCTTATTTTTATTTGGCATTTATTTGCTATTTTTCAATCAATTCAAGCCAAGTTTTACTTTTTTTTTGCAAGACAATACCAATAACTAAAAAAAACTCTAACCATAAATAGTAACGAACAAAATAGTTCAACATTTTAAAATGACCGCCAACCTAAACAACAGAAGCCATCCCTGTATTACATGGCTTCTTACGAGAGGCCGCTACATAAAATCAGTCCCCCAGAGCGAAACCTTTTGCGAAATCGGCGTTTTCTAATATAAAAATCAAGAGCACGGTGGTTCGCTTTGATTTCCTATGCTTTCCCCTAAAACTAAACAACATTTAGGCAATAATATTTAAAATTTGTTGAATTCACTTGCATTTTTATACAATTTGTCTTCTTCTTCGTCGTTTTTTTAGGGTTTTTACCCAAGCCGGTATTTTTTACTACACGCGGTCACACTTAACTGCAATGCAACGATTTGTTTTTTTAATTTCACAAGAAGTACAACTTATTTTCACTTGAAATTTTGACACGCTATAGTTATAGTTATAAACAATAGTATAGCGTACCATAACAATAATAACAATCATATTTAAAATATGAAAATTACTCCGAAATTTGGCATTTTCTATTTGGAGCAAGTTGGCATTTTGGTTTCTCGGGTGGAATTTGGCCGGAATCGCACAAGCAATTTTTGAGGTGACGGTTTTTGGAGATTGATTAATTTAAAATATAAAAAGATCAAAACATAAAAAATGTTGAATGCAGATAGCACATACAATTCATTAACGTTGTTTTAAAAAATTTTTCATTATTTATAAAAAGGTGCAAGTATGCTTATTTTATAAAACTGTCGTTTAAAACACGGGGGAAATGATAGAGTTTTCTGTGGCACCGACGGTTTTGCGTTGGGTTGGAACTTGGGCGGAATTCGGGAGGAACGATTTTTGTGGCACCCCCGTGTGTGAGTAGAAAAAATTAAAATCACGAAAAACGATTATTTTGTGAGTTTTATTTTTTAAGACTCATAAACAAAAAGTTAAAACGCCGTAGCAGCCCTTGCATAAGGAATTCGCTGATAAATTGCTTGCTTTGATTGTAAATTCATTAAAATAGCGGTCTGTCCTTAAATTGACACCATTTATTTGATACACATTGATACTTAATGGCTTACGTTATAGGATGATGTATTATTCTTACTATAATTTCTTATACAACGGCATTTTGAGTTTTATTTTTTAATTTTATAAAATAAAACTCACTCAATAATCGTTATTCTTAATTTTTATTTTATTCTACTCACACAAGGCAATATCCTGAGTTTTCAAAATAAAAATCAGAAAGTAATCATTACCGTTGTGTTTTATAAAGTAAAAATTAAAAATAAAAACAAGAAAGAACGCTATAGTCGGGTTTCTCGACTATAAGATTTGCGATACTCATTGCCCTCTTTAAAAACAGCTAAAGTGTAGCCTACTTTTAAGCGCAATCAGTTTTTAGCGCCCTCTTCAAAAAAAAATGGTTAGCCTACTTTCGGGCGCAATAAAAATTAGTTACGCACTTGTTCACACAATTTCTTGAAAATGGCCAGATTTTCAAAATTTTTAGATATTTGAGTAGATATTTTTAATACAAATAACATTTATAAGGGCCACTTTTCTCTAGCATTAAAAATGTGGACACCACAGAGTTTGTGAGCGTAAAAAGGGGCGTAGTCAGGTTTTGAAACAAACTTGATCTGCGCTTTGCTAATACAAGTCTGTGTGTAAAACTTAGTGGTTCTAGCTCTTATAGTTTTCGAGATCTCGACGTTTGTACGGACAGACAGACGGACGGACAGACAGACGGATGGACAGACAGACATTTCAACGTTTACAGTATTTGCTTACTCTTCGAGTATCGCAAATAATCATGGTCGAATTGCATAGTTTAAGCTATTTAGAGTCCAAAGGTGTAATTGCTTTTTTGTACGGCTCTTCTAAAATTATGATTTTTTTTATCAACGATATCAGAAATAATCATTATTTTCGGTGCCTGAAATGTACCTATGTATATCAAATCAGAAAATTCGCTATGGGCGTATCCCCAACTGCTAGATTCCCGTGACAAATTGCCCTCTTTAATAAAAATGTTTCTGCATTCAGGCGCACCTTTTTAAACTTATTTGCGTAAATATTACATTTGCTCACAAACCGCGAAACTCTGCGGTGCCCACATTTTGAATGCTAGGGAAAAGTAGTTTGAAATAGTTTGAAATCAAAATTGTTATAATATGCTTAATTTCTTTTATTGGGGTTTGGCTGTTGCTTAAATTTTTAATACTGCAGTAGCACTTGAAACAAGAAAGAACGCTATAGTCGGGTTTCCCGACTATAAGATTTGCGATACTCATTGCCCTCTTTAAAAACAGCTAGCTAGCCCTCTTCAAAAAAATGTAGCCTACTTTGGAGCGCAATCAAAATTTTTAGATATCTGGGTAGATATTTTCAATACAAACAACATTTATAAGGGCCTTTTCTCTAGCATTAAAAATGTGGACACCACAGAGTTTCGCGGCTTGTGGGCGTAAAAGGTTTTGAAACAGACTTGTCTGCGCTTTGCTTATAGAAGTCTGTGTGAGAAATTTGGTGGTTCTGGTTCTTTTAGTTCCCGAGATCTCGATGTTTGTACAGGGGGACGGACAGACAGGCATTTCAACGTTTACAGTATTTGCTTACTCTTTGAGTATCGCAAATAAAAACAAGAAAGAACGCTATAGTCGGGTTTCCCGACTATATGATTTGCGATACTCATTGCCCTCTTTAAAAACAGCTAGCTATCCCTCATCAATAATGTGTAGCCTACTTTCATGCGCAATCAGTTTTAAGCGCACTCTCTTAAAAAAAAAGGTTTGCCTACTTTTGAGCGCAATAAAAATTTTCAACGCATTTGTATACACAATTTCTTGAAAATGGATATTTTTAGATATTTGGGTAGATACTTTCAATACGAACAACATTTGTAAGGGCAACTTTTCTCTAGCACTAAAAATGTGGACACCACAGAGTTTTTTCCGGTTTGTGGGCGTAAAAAGGGGCGTGGTCCGGTTTTGACCTGCGCCTTGCTTATAGAAGTCTGTGTGCAAAATTTGGTGGCTCTAGCTCTTATAGTTCCCGAGATCTCGATGTTTGTACGGACAGACGGACGGACGGACAGACAGACATTTGCGCGTTTACAGTATTTGCTTACTCTTCGAGTATCGCAAATAATTAACTCATTTACATGTTGATTTTCTACTTAGATACCATAAATGGCTTGTCCTCGCCAAACACATTGTCCACCAGTGCTAGTGCCCCAGCGTCTGGTGCTGGTATTGAGAGCACCGACAGTCCTGCACCACCATTTCATATTCGACCAGGATGCAACTCCGACATCACTGCTGGACGTCACAGTGAAGATTGCAGAAGAGTTTGTTCTCCATGTCCCCTTGGAATTTCTGCGCAACAAAGCACACATCACCACCAAAACAGTGCCCATACTCACCCTCACGCACATGCGCTTGTTCCTGCTATTTCCCCGCGACTTAATTTTAACAGTGGTGGCTTCGGTGCGATGTACTCTAACATGCACCACACGGCCTTATCGATGAGTGATTCTTATGGGTAAGCATATTTTCGGTCTGGAATTGCTAACTATATTTATGCATTTTGAGAGTTACGTCCTGTGACAGTTTTTATTTTAATTTAACTTTACTATATTGAACAGCTCGAACGGTACAGTCGGATTTTTCAATATTTATTTCTTATCGTAAAGTATCGGAGCTTTCATTTTTCGTTATCATTCAGTTAAGCTTGTTTCTTTACCTCCAAATGGTTAATGTGTTAAAGGTGCCTTGATAGCAACAAATCAAGTCAATAGTTATGTTTAGGGGAATGCCAAATTTTTCCTTAAAGCAAATTCGGTTAGATTCAAACACTGCGTAATTTGACAGTTTTTATATGAGACGAGAAAGAACGTTATAGTCGGGTTCCACTTTACTGCGCTAACTACAATGAACTTTACCACTTAATATTCTTTGAGTGCTCCAATGAGTCAAACTCAAATAAAGTAATTGCGAATCGAATTTATAACTTACTTACTTTGTTTTATATGATATTATTATATTCAAATAAAACTAATCTTATAAATTAAAATTAACTGACATAGCTTAAACAAACAAATTTTTTATTGCCCTTTATAAAAAATATAGTCTACATAGCACACATATGGACCTACATACATGTACGTATGTACATACAACTGCGGTCAAAATAATAGCACTTTTTAACAATTTTTAAAAGGCAAACAAGGTAAAGCAAACTTCAAAATTTGTTGTTTTCTTAAAGGTAATACTGTTAACTAACTGAGACTAATATTCATTACTAAATTTAACAATATTTTTATATGATACAAAATTTTTCAAAGTAACTTGTCAAAAAAACTTTACAAATTAAAATTTATTTATTCATTCAGATAATACAAATATTTTTAACTCTATGTGAGTACTTACACATCAACAAAGTTTTATAGTACCTAATTTTCCGAAAGTTCTATACATTTTTATTTCCGATACTCAAAAATGGTACTGGGTCAGGCCATGTCAACTGTAACTAGTCATTTTCTGGAATTGAACAAAACCTATAAAAATGTGTTTTTGTATAAATAAAAGTTTGACGATAATTGTGCGAAATTTTCAAAGGAAAAACTGCCCTAGAACACTTTTGAAAACCAAATTGTTTAAACAATTGTTGTTAAAAATTATGTTAAATTAAAAATTAAAATTTTTAAATATATTTTTTTTAAGACAAAACGATTATCTTACACTTAAAAAAAATTTCGTCGATATATGTTGAACCGTTCGAGAGTTATGAATTTTTCTACAAAACCTTAAAAACAAATTTTTCGAACTTTGAAGCTCAAAATATCGAAAACGATGCGGAATTTCAAAAAACTGTTAAAAGCGTTTTAAGGTACTGTCCTAAGCTACACATTTTTTAGTTTTTTTCAAATTTTAGGTACAGTTGACGTGGCCTGACCCACTGTTAATACTGTGAACGCTGCAAATAGCTTATATACCCCACGCAGATAAAGCTTGTTTTAAAACCTGACCACGTCCTTTTAAACGCCCTCAGACCGGGTGGTGGTGGTGCCCACATTTTTAATGCTAGAAAAAATGTGTTGTTTGTATTAAATATGTCTATACAGGTATCCAAAAATTTTGAATATCTGGCCAATTTTAAGAACTTTTGCATAAAAGTTCGTTGAAAATTGTTTGCGCTAAAAAGCAGGCAACATTTTTTTTTTTAAAGGGCAATGAGTTTCGGAAATCTGGTTGTCGGGAAACCTTTAGGACTTTAGCGTTCTTTCTTTATGGTATATAAATATTTGAAGGTGTGCAATTTTCCATAACACTTGGGTTCTCCTGAGTTGAAGTCCATTCAAAATTATTTTCCATCACCTATAGGATTCGCGGATTAGAAAAATAGGATGTTGGACGATATTTCAAAACATGTTGCCTATGCAAAAGAAGTTACCGTGATATTTTTAGCTGGATTATACACTTAAAGCACCACTGCACTAATCGAAAATTGTCACCGGCTTGAACACTTGTCCATGCAGTTGGAATAAGACGTCAAAGTTGAAATCTCACATTTAACTCAAGTTTTTGTCGCATTCAAAGACCTTTTAAAAATATACCTAAAACAGTAGAATTTTTATTTTACCTAGAACCTGTAGCCATATTTGCTTGAATTTTGGTTTCTGTCCCTACTTATGATAATATTTTAATGGAATTCTTACAGCACTAAAAGTAAATTTTTTTACTTTTTCTACTACTATATTTTCTGCCAATTCTTGAAAAGGCAAGGCAATCTGAAATGTGTAAAATCGTATTCTTTTTTTTATTTTCCTGTATTTGGGCTTTACAGATCTTCTGAGCTAACACTGTATTGTATTTTATGCACAAGCACCGCAATGGATCCCTCAGCCAGGGTGCAACAATGCACTTTAATTCAAAATTTTTGTTCTTCGCATATGGGGATTGCCAAACTTGTTAAAATAAATGTTTTTGTTTTAAGCCATTGATGTTTTTGGGGATAAAGGTGCTTCCTTCACAGAGCTGCAACCCTCTTTATAATATTATAGTACCGTCTGCAAGGATATAAATTAGTTTAGCTTGTGTCAGTAGCACAAAAAAAATACAACCGCGAATATCAGCACAGGATGGCCAGCATGGGTTCTTTACTTCTTATCTCAATGATAACACGGAAAAGTTGAGACCGCGGATTCTTCAGAAGAGGATGGCCCACAAAGGTCCTTTACTTCTTATTTCAATGATAACACAGAAAAGTTGAAAGCGCAAATTCTTCAGTTTAAATGACTCGTGATATTTTTGCATTTAATTATTATTTTGCTTAGTGGTAGTTGTCTGCAAATGCTGCAAATGATATGTCAACGTCAAAGAATTAAAAGACATTCATAATCTATTAAAAAAAATGTTTATATTTAATTCCAAAATGATACAAGCATGTGTGTTTTAGATTTCCTTGACTTTTTAAAAATTGTGAGAAAATATAGTATGAGAAAAAGTCCAATAATTGTACTCTTATTGCTATAAGAATTCCATTAAGATATTATCATGAATAAGCACAAAACCAAAATTGAAGCGAACATAGGGCTACAGATTCTAGATAATTCTACCATTTTAGGTATATTGTTAAAAGGCCGTTGAATGTGACAAAAACTTGACTTATACTGGTCTTATTCCAACGGCATGGACAAAAGCTCTAGCCGGGTACAATTTTTATTCAGTGCAGTGGTGTTTTGAGAGTAGGTGAGACCGGGGCTAGTTGGACCCTTTTTCACTTATGGATTTTTTCTGGCTAAATGGCGAATGTTAAAAAAAAATGGAAAGCACCATAGTATCAGATGAACATTCAGCTACATCCAGGGATTTTTTTCAAACCAATCTAAGCAGTCCTTCAAGAGTGGCAGAGCATTTTGTAGGGTGTTGTCAAAATGTCCAACTCGCCCCAGGTACGGGGTAAGTTGGACCCTTGTACGGGGCATGTTGGACCCTTTAAAAAAAAGACTTCTCCTTGGGATAAATCGTTTTTATTTGCGATACTCGAAGAGTAAGCAAATACTGTAAACGATCAAATGTCTGGCTGTCCGTCTGTCCGTCCGTACGAGTATCGAGATCTCGGGAACTATAAGAGCTAGAACCACCAAATTTTGCACACAGACTTCTATAAGCAAAGCGCAGATCAAGTTTGTTTCAAAACCTGACCACGCCCCTTTTTACGCCCACAAACCGGAAAAAACTCTGTGGTGTCCACATTTTTAGTGCTACAAATGTCCTTCGTATTGAAAATATCTACCCAAATATCTAAAAATTTTTAAAATCTGACTATTTTCAAGAAATTGTGTATACAAATGCGTTGAAAATTTTTATTGCGCTCAAAAGTAGGCAAAACATTTTTTTTTTAGAGAGGGCGCTTAAAACTGATTGCGCATGAAAGTAGGCTACACACTATTGAAGAGGGCTAGCTAGCTGTTTTCAAAGAGGGCAATGAGTATCGCAAATCTTATAGTCGGGAAACCCGACTATAGCGTTCTTTCTTGTTATTACTGTACTTTGGTCAGTAATAGTCATTTATACATTGCTAAGGGATAAAACCATAAATTTTATTACGGGTTCTTCGGTTCTTCTATTTGTTTCTTTTTGTAAGTTCTCATCAGTAAAACCAGTTTGGGAAGTTTGTATTACACGAAATTTTAGTTTCAAAAATAGTAAAAGAGTGTAATTATTGTAAATCAGGATAAATTCTTGTTTGTTCACACAAAATTAATTGACTGGCACAAGCCAAGGAATAAATCTAGAGGTCCAACTTACCCCATTGAAAAAGGTCCAACTAGCCCCGTTGCTTTTTCCAAGCTGTATTGTACCATAACTAATATTAGAATTAACGGACAAATTAAAGAGTGGGCTGTTTTTATAGCTTACAGATACACGTAATAATGGTGAATTTACCTTTGAGAAAAAACAACATTAAATGGTGGAAAAAACACAAACTTAGAGATGTGAAATAGTACAAATTTACTATAAAAACGGAAAATCTTGTATACTTGTCGAAATAACGGTACCATTTCAATGAAACTTTGTTTGTGAGTTTGTATTCACAGTGCACATACACCATAAAAAGATGGCAGCTCTTGAGTAATTTAAAGGAATTAAAAATGCATTTTTTCTACTTGCCCCAGGGTCCAACTAGCCCCGGTCTCCCCTATAATCTAGCTTAAAATGTACGGTAACTTCTTTGGCATAGGCAACATAACTCAAAATGTCGTCCAACATGCTACTTTTTTATTCGTCGCTATAGGCGATGAAAAATAATTTTGTATGGGACTTTAACACAGAAGAACCCAAGTGTTATGAAGAAGTGCAAATGATCCGTGGATTTTTTTTGTGTTGCCATGTGTAATCAGTAGGCTTTATCAGAAAATTAGAGAGAAAAATGTGTTGTGCTTAAAAAGTATGTTTTTTTAAGTATTTTATGGTGCATCTGCGCTATTATTTTGACCGCGACTGTATGTATATGAGTACACATTGAGCTTGACACAGCCAGAATTTATGGCCTGTTGAATTCAACATGCGAAATCAGAGCCTGAGCAAAAAAAAAGAAAGACTTTGATTAAACTGAATAAAAAATTAACATTTGGAATAACTGCGCATTTTCTTGCCTATTTTATTTACCGTGAACTTCGATTGACAATTAAAAATTAACACAAAACGAAATTCAACTATTCGTTCTGTTACATCCAACCCCCACGACTAAGTCGCTCAACATTCCTTCAAAACACATTCCGTCGCCCTGCAAATGGTAACTTTCTTAAAAATGGTCCAGTCAAAATTTTTGCAATTTAAAAAATCAAGTTTTTTTTTCGACACTTTTCTCGGTCGTTAACTTGCATTGCTTTGTTTTGTACCGTATTGCATCTTAATTCGAACACGAAACTCCGATTGCCACAGTGACTAATTTTTTTTTTTTTTCAGAACGGTTACACCAATTCCAAGCTTCAACCATTCATCCGTTGGTTCGTTGGCCCCACCATCGCCAATATCACAGCAGGGCGATCTAACGCCACCCTCGTTGTATCCGTGCCATATGACATTACGACCCCAGCCAATTGCACACGCTCACCATCACATAGTTTCGAGTGAAGGAGGCAGGCCTGCGGGCGGCGTAGGTAACGCCCAACCGTCAAATTTAGGAGCAGGATACGAAGTACTCTCCGCCTATGCCTTGCCACCACCGCCGTTACCGTCGAGCAGTGCATCTGCATCCAATTTCTCAGCTTCCATCAGCACCAGTGCCAATAGCAATAGCGCTGTAACATCCCATCACACTATGGAACCGTGCCCCTCGCCCTGCAGCTCCAACTCAAATCACTTGGGAGTTGGCCACAATTCTGTGTTTGCCACTGACCCCATTTCACCGGCAGTATCTTCATATGCGCACATGAGCTACAATTACGCGACGGCTGCAAACAACGCGACACCCTCCACCAGCGGCACCACACCGCACGTGGCTCCAGGAAAGCAACAATTCTTTGCCTCATGCTTCTATTCACCTTGGGTTTAGGCAAACTAAAGTTATTAAATAAAAAAGTCACTTCATTACGGACTATTTACTTAAGTGTAAACTGCCCTTAATCCAAAAAATTATCATAATAAATCGAATTTACATATCTCTGAAAAAATAATAGAGGTTGTAGAAAAATGCATATGTATGTAAAAATTATATAGTTCCGCCCATTAATTCCAATCTAAAGTGTAGAAAAATTTGTGTAAATTAAATGAACTAATTTTGACAAATGAAGACAAACAAATCATGTTTCACTGTTGCACTCAAGAGAAATAAGATTCTTTTTTTGGGCCAATAAATTTGATAGCTATTATGTTTTTGAAGCAATGTACTTATTTTTAGTTTAATATACATATTTTAGAGGTTTTATATGACGATTACTTTTAAAGAAGGCAATGCTTGCAACGGGTGTACACTAAAGCTGATGGTGCAAAGTCAAGACATTTTTGATCCACTCGGCTTACAGTTTCAAAATTATTAACTTTTGTTACCGTTTTAAAAAATCAACAAAAGCAAAATCCGGAGCGCCAGTTTTTGTACCCATGCAGGGTATTACAATTTATGGCGGATGTTTGTAACGCAAAGAAGGGGGCTATAGCTTTGTTTGTCTGTCCGTCGGTCCGTCTGTGTGATTCAGTAAGCTTTTTTCGCTCAGTGTAATACCTTTTGAACATAAAACACTCCCAACCGTCTTTTTTTATGTGTAGGCAGATCCAGTTCAAAGATTTTTAGGATCGTATGACTATATCCTATAGCTGCCATACAAATGTTTGACTAATATGCTGTTTAAGTAAACTTTTTTCGCTCAGTTTAAGACGTATCAACTTAAAACTTTCCCAATCGCCTTTTGATTTCTGATCGTGTCGATTGCAATCAGCTGGTAGTTTTGGAAAGCTTAGATCCCATCGTGGCACGAGCACCAGCTGCTACGCATTTCCGCCATCCGCCTAGGCCAACTTTTCCCGGATCGTTCTTGTTCTTTCCAGTCCAACCTTCGTAGTTTTCACATGCACAAAGTTTAAAGTCCCAGTTCGGTAGATCAAATTCGATATTTTTTTTTGGCTCGGGCGTGCATCTCGCAAATATTGCGAATCGGGAGTGGAATGTTAGAAAACTTATCAAAATAATCAAGCAGATCCCGTAAGTTCACCGGCAGTTGCATTTTTTTTTGTGTCTAACCCCATCCGTGTCTTAGGCAGACAAAGGGAGTAAAACAGAGTCGGTCTGGCTCCCATCGTGCACCAGCCAGCAGAGAAATTTAGCTTCATTTGGAGTGACGAGAAACGACCCGGAAAATATTTTTCTTAATCCCAAAAGGTTTTTAAGGTTCAATCGAAAGGTAATATCATATATGTTCGAGAAAAGAGTCATTTGTGAGGTTTTTTTTCTCCTTCGTCAGGTTGTGCACAGTAGCGATGTATGTAAAGTCGATGTCCCCGGGAGCACCCCCAACGAAACGCATGTGTACATAACCTAAATCAACCCAGTCGGAAGTGGAACGCATCCATAAGGGGTGATTGATAGCATCCGAAGCATGCATGCATGCATGCCCGATCGATGACTTTCTCACTTCCTTTTTACAGCAAAGCGGAACATGCCGGATGCTATCCGATTCATCGCTCCCTGGAGCGCTCCCTTTTCATGCATCGGGCATGTGTGCAACTTCGGGAAACGTTTGGGATTGGTTTCCATTTTTCCCTTCCAAAAAGTGTGTTCCGGACTGGTTTGCGTTTTGGGCAGCGATGGGCCAGATCTAACGGTTTGAGGGTCGGCCAGACAAAAAAAACAACAACACCACCGTCGCGGGGCCCAAGTGGGGAAATACGAATTTAAGTTGTTTTTTTTTATGTGCCCGCCAATGTATTTTGTTTTTGCAAACTCGATCGAGGCGATGAGCTCCGCTCCTGCTACAGACTCGTAGCATGTTTTTGTTTTTCCGGATCGCTACTCGAAAATATACGGTTTGAGCAAGTCAAATTGGGGGCGTGCCCATCTCTTTTTGGAGTGTTCTGGATGCGACTCTCACGAGTGAAAAAAATTAGTTGTAGTCTATTTAAAAATGTGTTTTTTTTTAAATTTCATTATTCATTCTTTAATTTTTTTAATCTTTTCAATATTTTCAAACAAACTAAAATTAAATTATACTAAGTTTAATTATACTAAAATTAATTAAACTAAATCTACTACTTCGCCATTATCCTCAAAATCGTTGTCCTTGTCAGGTCCTTTGTTCATTTTTGCCGTCGGTTTTCAACCTCAAGTCCAGAAATGTTTAGATTTAGGTCCAGCCTAAACAGACACGAAAACAAACAGAGAACAAAAAGAGAGAAACCGCACCTTAATTACACAAAAATCAAAATTAAATTTAATACTTACAATTGTTTTTGATGTTGAGGTCATACATGAGGTCATACAAAAAATAAAAACAATAATTAGTTTGTATAATGTTGTGATAAATTCTTATTCGGCACACTACAGGTACGTACGAACACTGTACATAGGCTAAAATCTTAAACAATGTTATGAGTGGCCGAGTAAGAATTATTTTCAAAGCACTTTCTTTATTACAGTACACACAAAATTATTTTTGATTGGTTATTGATATTTTACCTCGTCAAGAGATAATATTGCTTATTTTTTATTTTCACTAATCACCGCACTATACCTCAGGGAAAGAAGTATATGTGCACTTTTTAATTTGTTTGTCCTTTCTATGAATTTAACGGTATATTTTTTGTAAGCATGCCAGTTTGTACTATTATCTGTCTGAAGTTCTTGCACTTCGTATTATTTTTCCGCTTCATTCTTTGTACCGTTTTTAAAAAGTATGTGTTGCAACTCTAGGTTTTCAAGGAAATAAGTATATGTGGTTGATATTATTGCGCTTTCGCGTGTCGGCAAGCTTGAAGTGTAACCATAAAATTTCTTAACTTAGCGAAACTAAGTTAATTGTTTTATCCGTTTGGAAGAAAAATGTGCATTGTATGTTTATTTTTACGGTAGAATGCCATGGAACGCATTTTCGGGAAAGATCGTGGGCTGATCATGGGCTGGCCGAATCTGGCAAAACATCTCTTATATTGCCGCCAGACTTAATCGGCATAGAAACACAATTTCGAGCTTCCTTAAAAATCCGGAGATGTATGGGAAAATAAAGCGTAGCGACAGACCTTCAGAAATCGATGTAAGTTGCAAGAGGCAAATTTGGCTTCTAGCTGTTCAAGACAGAAGTCTTGCATGAAGATTAAAGGTCAACTGAAGCTTGACATATCTCAAATCATATCAATCAAATTTTAAAAGAAATCGAGACCACTACATATGCTTCCCGCGACGCTGTACCGAGATTAGTGACACATAACAGCAGTGAGAATTAGCTGAACAATACAGTTTTGGTCGAGGAGATAACAAAGTTATATTTTGGGACGAAAAAATGTTACTTAGACGGCCCTGACTCCTGCCAAAGTATAAGCGCGACAAAGGCAGCCACGGCAGCACTTCCATAAACGAAATCATGATGGGTGATCACTTTTGGTTTGGGCGGATTTGGTTATGCTGGAAAGTGTACCCTCTGTTTTATACAAACCAGGACCTATGCGAAATGTATGTAGGTTGTTGGTAACAGTGCTGATTGAATTTTCTGGAAACCGTTACGGGGATGAGTGGATTTTCCGCAAGACAACGCTTCAATCCAAACGGCACGAAAACAATATACTTTTTTGATGACAGGAAAATATATTTATTGCGTGGCCCGGACCTAAACACAATTGAAGATCTTTAGGGAATATTATCCACCAAAGTTTACAGAACGGACGCCAGTTTGATACGGTAAACGACCTGAAAAAGCATTGCTCCAGGAATGGGATCAAATTAACCCTACAACTCTCCAAAACATGGCAACCTCATGCCAACCCGCGTTAATCAAATTTTTTTAAAAAAGGAAAGCATATAAACTAATAAAAACTAAAATAAAAATCTATAAAATTTATTTTGTAAGTGTTTTAATTTTCACTTACTATGCACATATACTTATTTCATATGAACTTGATCTTTTTACTAAATATTTAGTCATCCATAAAGCTAATAAAATAATATTGTTGTTTATTTGTTAATATGTACATATACTAGATAAATAAAATAAAATCTAAAATCTCTATGTTTTTACTATTGTTTTTTAACAAATATCAATGCACATATACTTCTTTCCCTGAGGTACTTACTTGGCAAAGAAGAGCACTTGGTTTGTTTTAAAGAACTATAAACAAATAAAACGATTAAAATTGGTTTAACCGAAAAAAATTACACTTAACTGGTCAAATTCCAAAAAGCAAGTGAAAAAGAAATGCATAAGAAACGAAAAAACCGACCGCGTTCTTGCAATATCTTTTTTGTTCTTTTCATTTGTTTTTCAAGACCACCGTTTTATAGACTTTCATTTTATATTTTGCATGCCATGGATACGTTCCAGATGCGTTCTGATGGAAGCTATAATTGCACCGATCGAAAAAAAACGAACGATCGGCAAGCGTTCGGGTTTCGGCAAGGATTCGGCTGCGTCGTAAGAGAAGCTACGATTGCACGGACCGCACCTTTTTTGCCTTTCAAAAGAAGCTATAGGGGAGTGATGACTTGGGTTGCATCCAGCATGCCCACTGGATGCTGTCCAATTGCATCGCATTTTTTACTGTGGAAAAAGATGCGATCGGGATGCGTTCCGGATGCATGCCGAACGCCGACCGCACCAAAACTTCCGACTGGGTGTGTGTATAACCTATTCTTGTGCACATAACCTCAAACACTGCAGCGGTCTTTACATATGCAGACATTTACGTGCACACATGCAGCAGCTAAGCCCCTTAGTTCTGTAGCATGTAACGTTGGAGGTGTACAAGGAGCAGATGACTAGTTGTGAGAGAAAGAGAGAGCAGATGTGCACGCGCTGGTTCCGGCTTTATGGTTCGGTAGTGGGAGTGGGAATAATATGCAACTATCTCAATTCTCAGGCTCAAAATTGACCATATTTTTCAGAAATAATTAATCTTCGCGTGCGTACATAGGGAAGGGGAAGGCAGAGCGAGGTCAAAACAAAGAAAAAATAGTAATATAGAAAGAAAAAGAGAGTAGAAAGTTAGGTCATGGCACTCCTATCCAAGAACATTGGACGCACACGGACACTGCGATGGTTTTCAGCGTCCTTATCCCCACCCTTCCATGATCGCCTTTCGCATAGCTCACGGCTGGCGATCCCGATGGTCCTTTGTCCTTTTCAACGGTTGGGTCTCCTAGGGTTAAGCATGGCTTCCATACAAATACGCGTTTAGGTCGACTTCATATTCTCTTATTTATTTATAAAAATCCAATTTAAACATCTAATACGCTAATAGGCTAGATAAGAAATAAATGTAAACAATAATAAACAAACTTGGCAAATTTCATTTAACCGGGCATAGAAAAAGAAAACACACTGCTGTAAATTTTAGAAAGGTTTTAAATGTAGATATATGTTTAGATGTGCAGGTATAAATATAAAATAAGAGTAAGAAAGAAGTCTATATTCTCATAAATAAAGGATTGAATTCATTAATATTGCTATATCTGTAATTGTTTTGTAGATTTTTATATTAAAGACAAAAATAACAAAATAATTTGCATGACTACTATTATTATTATTATTATTATTGATTATTATGATAAAATAAATTAACTTTACTTTACTTTACATTGCAAAAGCAATACTCCGTTTTTCTTTGCAATTACTTTAATTTGTAAACAACATGTTAAATCGCAAATAAATCACTGACTCCAAAAAGTCTTATCTCGACTGCAAAGCGCGAGCAAAACAAAGACAAAAATGTATGTAAACGTTTCGAGCGTATGACTTACGTTTGGCCTGTTCCCTCGACGAAAGATCTTTCGGCAGGTGCACTGGAACAAACCTAGGTATTTGGATGTTTTGTTTTTGTCGTAAAATTCGCTACCGGTTACACAAAAATTTCCATCATGCGTTCTCGCTTGCTCCCGCGGGTTAGCGATTAGTTAAATGATTTGGGGGGTTTCATATAGTCACTTTGTTTCCTGTGTTCCACTTATTTTATTTTGTTTTTAGCACACTTTTACTTTTGTTTCATTACTGCAGGTTTTGCTTTTTCTTTGCCACTTTGCCGAAATTCTCAAACAGAAAAAAATAAAAAAATTACGTAAAAAAAAATAACTACGAACTATGGGCGGCCTTAACTTTCGCCTACTTTAGGGCATGTTGCGCTTCCTGCTACACTTGTTGTTGGCCCTGATCAAATTCCGTGTTCACTAGTAAAGGGCTTCCACGGCCGTCGAGGTTATGTGGACCCTTCTTTGTTGAGCTGCGTTTGTCTACTGAATTGGGGGACTTCGTGAACGAGATATGGTCCACCGACTATGTGACGTCACTGAGAACTGCGGCTGCTGCTTAAGGGTGGTGATCACCTCATGTAATGTTTCTGCTGCTGCTACTGCTTAAGAATGGTGGGTGGTGATCACCTCATCGAATGTCTCTGCTGCAATCCCACTTGATGGACTTTTCTGAGGGGGCTCTTGAAACCTATTTAGCCCGGCTGCGTTTAACACATTTTAGCTTGAGGGTCTGCTGCCTGCTGCTGGACAAGGGGCCTGCACTAAGCTTTAACGCGAGCGATTGGCGACCTTATGGCTGGTTTTTCGGCTGCTGCGGCAGCGATAAATCGTCGTTGCACTGAAGGGTACATAAACGGAGCGATCGACGAATTAATAACTGGATACTAGGTGCCACTCTGTTGAAATAACCCATCATTAGCATTTGACTGGCCCTGCGTTTAGAAATATTTACCCGTATCGGAACTGGCACCAGTATTTTAATTTATTTGTTTCCTTTCCGATGATGCACTTGGCTTAAGTACCAAATATAGAGTGTTTCACTAAACTTTTAGGGTTAAGGTTGACTTTTGTTCGTTGCAGAAAAATACGCCAACACACGTCTATATCAGTTGAGGGTCGAATCGGAAAAGAATGAGGGCAGAATGTGGCGGGTATAGCTAACCTATCCCCGGAAACTAGAGTCACATTTTCCTGACGGTTGTAACCTTTTCCATATCGAGTGGGACTCTATACCTTCTCGATAAATCCCATCTAACCATAGCAAAAAAAAAATACCAAATACCAGGGCTAAAAATAAAAAGACATATGAATATATATATTCTTATTATCGGACCCACGGTCTTTCCCAATAATTAATTTATTTAATGCTAATCCAAACCCAAGTCAGCGTTGTGCTCATGCTGTTAATAATAAGGTAAATTAATTCTACTACTGTGTACATTTTTTCTCTACATGCCTTGGAGGTCATGCCATTTCGGTTGCCTACTTTTAGGCTTAAACGTTTATATGCCGTTTTCTCCTAACCCAAGCGCACTACAAATCCCCCCGCCAAACTCACACTTGGGGGTGACAACAAGGGTGAGCCGCGCTTGATTTACTCTATTGTTTTAGATCCTTTGCATGGTAGGTTCCAATATAACGCCCTTGCAGATCTTCTATCTCATAATAACAGGTTCCTTTTCGATGGCGAATCCTACTTTTTATAAAGGTCGGAGACAATTTAGCGTTGAATCCCTTCGTGAAATTGCTCTGCTGAAAATTCCTTCTATAAATTTCTTGCCCTGGCTGAAAGTGAACCTCGCGACTACGCAAATTATACGATTTTTCGTTACGCTTTTGCTGTCGCTGAATGCCTACTTTAGCTGCGTTGCGAATCAGGTCGAAAGAATCGTCCCTATTGAATTTCAGAGCCCTATCATCCAGCATATCGAGGTTTCTTAACAACTGGTACGTCTCTCCATTTGTAATCATGCTTTGTCCGAAGGCTACCTGATACGGACTGTTGTTAACGGCTGAGTGTACACTTCCTCCAAGTGCGCAAGCTATGTGGCTAAGATTTTCGTCCCACCTAGCCTGATCTGTTTCTAAATAAGATTTAATTGCTGCGAGAACCGATCTATTTACCCTCTCAGACGCATTGCTTTGAGCCGAGTACGCGGCAGTATATGTGTGTCTAATATTATATTTCTGGAGCAAAGAGTTAAAAAGATGTGACCGGAATTGAACACCATTATCCGACACGATTACCTCTGGAACCCCAAAACAGTGAAAGAGATCTTCTTCTAAATATTGGGCTACAATTTCGGCAGTGAACTTCTTAACTGGTTTTAGGAATGGGAATTTTGAAAAATGATCTAAAACTACAAATATGCCAATATTGCCTGACCGACTCCTTGGATACGGACCTAAAAAATCCACGTATATTTTCTGGAAAAATCTGTGTGTTCCGCTTACTCTACCCATCGGAGGACGCAAGGTTCGGTTTGGGTGTTTCATGCTCTTACAAATACTACAATTATTAATGTATTCTTTCACTTCCGCTACTAAATTTGGCCAATAGAAGTACCTACGGATTTTCTCTAAAGTCTTGTTAATGCCACTGTGCGCGGATAACGGATCGTCGTGATTTTCCCTAAGAACAGAAGGCACCAGTGCTTTGGGAACCCATAACTTCCAACACACATCATCGGAAACTTGCTCCCCTGTCGTATGCTCGGCGCGACGATAAATATAATTATCTATTATTTTGACATCTGGCGTAATAGATTTGTTTTCTAATATTTTCTCCTTGATTGCTTTATAACTCCCTGAATTGAAGTGTTCAGATTGTAGGTCTATGAATTTATGAAGTTCAATAGCGGACAGATCCTCAGTGTGGACTCGAGACAGTGCATCCGGCACGATGTTATGAATACCCTTTCGATGATAAATCTTAAAATCAAATCCTTGGAGCTTAAGAGCCCAACGAGCTAACCTGGAACTTAAATCTGATTGTGACATCAGCCATTTTAGTGATGCGTGATCAGTAATAATAGAAAACTCTTGTCCCTCAATGTACGCTCTAAATTTTTTTACACACATGACCGCCGCCAAACATTCTTTTTCGGTTACTGAATAATTCCGTTGACATTGATTTAATTTTCGAGACATGTAGGCAATTGGAACGTCATTCCCCTCCTGGTCTTTTTGCATTAACACGCCCCCAATACCCGTGTGACTGGCATCGCAATGAATCGCGAACGGTGACTTAAAATCGGGGCTGTGTAGTACTGGGGCCTCACTCATTAGCCTTTTAAGACAATCAAAGGCCGCCTGCGCTTCATCTGTCCAGAGAAATTTACGTTTTTGTTTTAATGTATCTGTTATTGGAGCAGCCACGCCAGCATAATTGCGAACAAATTTGTGATACCACCCAGTTAGGCCGAGAAACCGACGGACTTGTTTTATGGATCGCGGAACAGGAAATTCTTCAATAGCTAATACTTTTTCTGGATCTGTTTTAATAGTACCGTAACCGATAACGTGTCCTAGATATTTCACTTCCTTGAGGCAGAACTTGCTCTTTTGCACGTTAATTGTTAATCCGGCCTCACTCAGCCGTTTAGCTAAAGCTTTTAAAACGTTTAAGTGTCTCGAAAACGTATCCGACACAACAAGCAAGTCATCCAAATAAATAAAGATCTCGTTCCGAAGATCTGGCGGAATTACCTTATCCATAAGCTTTGACATGGTCTGCGGGGCGTTTGATAAACCGAAGGGCATAACCGTAAAATGGTACAGTGGTCTCCCAGGTACCGTAAAGGCAGTTTTTTCGCGTGCGCTTTTCTTTAGAGGGATTTGCCAATAGGCATCCTTGAGATCGATACTGGAAATAAATTCGGCTTTGGGCAATCGACTCAGAATTCCATCTATAAGGGGCATCGGATAAGCATTTTTAACAGTAACCTCGTTAACTTTTCGGCTATCAATACATAATCTGACTTTGCCTGGCTTTCGTACCAGTACAACTGGGGAAGACCAGGCGCTGTTGGATTCCTCTATAACGCCCAGAGCTAACATTCTGTCTAATTCTTCGTACATTAGTTTTTCCACTGCAGGAGATACCGAGTAATGACGCTGTTTAATGGGTGTTGCTTGTTCTACATCAATATCATGCTCTAGCCACTTCGTTTTCCCTAAGCCTTTTTCCGCAAATGAAGGGAAATGTTCAATAACTTTATCTAGCTCCTGAGTTTGAGTTTCGGACAAACTAAGACAAGAACTTGAATCCCTGACAAGTGCAGATATACTTGGACGGTTTAGTTGATTGGCAAGAAATACAGGTAAGAGGTTATAGCTTATCCAAAATTGAATGCCTAAATACAGATCTTGCTGCAACGAAGGTACTAGGTAAAAGGTTAGTTGTTTGAATTCTCCTCGGAAACAAACATTCGCGGAAATTCGGCCAACTATTGGTTGGCTTGCACCATCGGCGGTTCGGACTTTAGCCTGTACAGGTATAATGTTTGGATTGGTTTCGGCTAGACTTTGCGCAAAATTCCCTCCGATACAATTAATTGTTGCCCCGGTGTCCATTAAGCCACTAACGGTTTTTCCTAACAATGTTACCTCTGCGAACGGCCGATAATCTTTTGAAGTGTCTATTACGGAAGCTAATATCGCGTTGCGAATTATTTTACATTTTTCTCTATAAGCAATCCTGCGTTTTTGTTTTCTAGTGTACCTTGCCTGAGTCTTTTCTTCATTTTTAAGTTGCACACGTGTGTGCAGGGGTATAGCTGGTAATTTATGTATGTCCGGTGCTGAGTGTGATGAGTAACATTCCGTTACTAAGTATTGGTTGCTCTCGAAATCATCCGTTTGCGTGCATTGGTTGCACGCCCTCCCGAGTTTTTTGACCCGCTGCAGTTACTGCATGAGGGCTTATAAGTCTCCGGTTTTCCGCATCCATAACAGAACACCCTTCGTTCACCAGTGCACTCCTGATATCGATGACCAGGTACGCCACAGTTCCAACATGCACCTGATATAGCAGCGATTTCTGCATCCTCTATATCGGTTTCGTCGATATCCTGGTCAGTATCGTTGGATCCTATTAATTCCTGAATTCCTGAAGGCGGTCGAGAAGTAGGTATGCTGTTTTGCTACCCGATTGAAGAAATCTTTCACGTGTTCGGACCACTTGTCGCAGATGCGCAGTGTTCGAAATTCGAACGTATAATATTTCGTGTTGAACTTCTGGTAAAAGATTTGCTCTAAGAATTTCCAACATTGCCGATTCTGATAAGGAATTTCTTAGCTTATCAGCTAAACAAATAATTGCCTCGTGAAAACTGTCAAAAGATTCATTTGGTCGCTGTTTTCTCTGAGACATGGCTGAGCGAATCTCCAAATCACTTCTGCCATCCTTAAATTGGGCACGGAGCGCCGTTGTTAGTCCTGACCAAGTCACTTCTACTACGGTTTTGTGGTAGCGCCAAAACCACTCGTGGGCGCTTCCATCAAATAAATTACTCGCGTAACGCGCAACTAATGCAAGATCCCCATCTAGCGATTGAATTGCAAGTGCTTCTACTCGATAAATAAATTCGTCGACTGGGACAGCGGCATGCCCTGAGAATCTAACTTTCCAATTTGATATTATTTGGCCTATACGATCGGGTCTTATGTCTCGCGGCGGTTGGGATCCAGACTGTGAAAACATTTCTCTATTAAGATTCCTACCTCTTAGCTCCCCAGGCGTCGGTGTCTGATCGAAACCTTGCTGATCGATATCCTGTGCATTAGACATATTTTCTCCCTCAGTTCGCATGGTCATTCGTTGAAAGCTAGCCTCAATTGTGCGAGCTAACCGTTGCGTTTGATCTGCCAAGGCCCCAGCTATCGCCGAACCAATAACTTGCTGTAGATTTGCAGCTAGTGCCTCCGGGTGGTTGGTATTAGAACCTCCTGACTGTTCCCCTCTCGGACCACTTTCCCCGCTTCCAGCTCCTGCATCTTCTACAAGGCTTGCAAAGGAAGCATGTAAAGCTACCTGGCATATCGGACAAATTTTCTTATTTCCCAAGCGCGAAGCGAAGCATACTCGATGAAATGAGTGATTGCAAGCTGTAACATAAAGCTGCGCTTGAAATTCTATGATTTGATTACAAATATTGCAGCGGTGCCTTTCGTCACCCGCTGCTGCGCTAACATTTTCCAAACTATGTCCCACTGGCATGGTGTTGATTTTATATATGTACCTACTTATTTACTTTCTAACTTTTCATGTATATATTTGTGTCGAAATATAATTTTTTTCTATGTGTATCCTAATAATAGTCTTCAAAAGCAATATCTCTATTTTTTTTTTCTCAAAATAAACAAAACAAAAATATTAAACAAATCCCAAAGTGTATATAACAAACTGGAAGCCAATGCTTTCCTTTGTCAACCCGAAAGCGCCATAAGAAGGTGAAAATAAAACTAGAGAATGTAAAAGAAAAAGAAAGACTGAACATTATAGGAATTAATAAGAGGGTAGGGAATGTTGTGGAACTCAAGCTACACGGTTTATCTAGCTAGGCCGTAGATTTTTTTCCACGTAGCAACCCGCGTCTCTAGACTCCGTGTTTACTAAAAGTTCGCACTTAGATACCAGAATGACAACGACAAGGTTGTAGATTGTATCCACGTTTAGCCTTTCTCCAGTTGCCAGTTGCTGGATCTACCTGAATGTCAGGAACATACTAAAAATATTTGACCTGCCTCATCTATGTGTCTGTTTCCGGTTAAAGAAGTAGAACATCTCTAACAATTCCTTATTCACAGATTCAAACACTCTCTACTCTGGACTCTTTATTATTGAACCATCTTTAAGGACTTATTAAAGTTGGCAAGTCTAGCAGAGTGAAATTAATAAATGGGGTAAGGGGAAATTGAACAGCTTCTACTCTGGACTCTTTTTAATTTGAACCACCTTTAAGGACATTCCTAATAAAGTTGGCAAGTCTAACAGAGCGAAACTAACATAAGGGAAAAAGGGAAATTAACTGATCGTCTAGATGTTATTGACGGTTTTTCTCGGTTGGTTTGGGCCAGCCGGAATGGGCCCCACGTTGGGCGCCAATAATTATATCTATAATAATATGTAGCATGTAACGTTGGAGGTGTACAAGGAGCAGATGACTAGTTGTGAGAGAAAGAGAGAGCAGATGTGCACGCGCTGGTTCCGGCTTTATGGTTCGGTAGTGGGAGTGGGAATAATATGCAACTATCTCAATTCTCAGGCTCAAAATTGACCATATTTTTCAGAAATAATTAATCTTCGCGTGCGTACATAGGGAAGGGGAAGGCAGAGCGAGGTCAAAACAAAGAAAAAATAGTAATATAGAAAGAAAAAGAGAGTAGAAAGTTAGGTCATGGCACTCCTATCCAAGAACATTGGACGCACACGGACACTGCGATGGTTTTCAGCGTCCTTATCCCCACCCTTCCATGATCGCCTTTCGCATAGCTCACGGCTGGCGATCCCGATGGTCCTTTGTCCTTTTCAACGGTTGGGTCTCCTAGGGTTAAGCATGGCTTCCATACAAATACGCGTTTAGGTCGACTTCATATTCTCTTATTTATTTATAAAAATCCAATTTAAACATCTAATACGCTAATAGGCTAGATAAGAAATAAATGTAAACAATAATAAACAAACTTGGCAAATTTCATTTAACCGGGCATAGAAAAAGAAAACACACTGCTGTAAATCTTAGAAAGGTTTTAAATGTAGATATATGTTTAGATGTGCAGGTATAAATATAAAATAAGAGTAAGAAAGAAGTCTATATTCTCATAAATAAAGGATTGAATTCATTAATATTGCTATATCTGTAATTGTTTTGTAGATTTTTATATTAAAGACAAAAATAACAAAATAATTTGCATGACTACTATTATTATTATTATTATTATTGATTATTATGATAAAATAAATTAACTTTACTTTACTTTACATTGCAAAAGCAATACTCCGTTTTTCTTTGCAATTACTTTAATTTGTAAACAACATGTTAAATCGCAAATAAATCACTGACTCCAAAAAGTCTTATCTCGACTGCAAAGCGCGAGCAAAACAAAGACAAAAATGTATGTAAACGTTTCGAGCGTATGACTTACGTTTGGCCTGTTCCCTCGACGAAAGATCTTTCGGCAGGTGCACTGGAACAAACCTAGGTATTTGGATGTTTTGTTTTTGTCGTAAAATTCGCTACCGGTTACACAAAAATTTCCATCATGCGTTCTCGCTTGCTCCCGCGGGTTAGCGATTAGTTAAATGATTTGGGGGTTTCATATAGTCACTTTGTTTCCTGTGTTCCACTTATTTTATTTTGTTTTTAGCACACTTTTACTTTTGTTTCATTACTGCAGGTTTTGCTTTTTCTTTGCCACTTTGCCGAAATTCTCAAACAGAAAAAAATAAAAAAATTACGTAAAAAAAAATAACTACGAACTATGGGCGGCCTTAACTTTCGCCTACTTTAGGGCATGTTGCGCTTCCTGCTACACTTGTTGTTGGCCCTGATCAATTCCGGGTTCACTAGTAAAGGGCTTCCACGGCCGTCGAGGTTATGTGGACCCTTCTTTGTTGAGCTGCGTTTGTCTACTGAATTGGGGGACGAGATATGGTCCACCGACTATGTGACGTCACTGAGAACTGCGGCTGCTGCTTAAGGGTGGTGATCACCTCATGTAATGTTTCTGCTGCTGCTACTGCTTAAGAATGGTGGGTGGTGATCACCTCATGGAATGTCTCTGCTGCAATCCCACTTGATGGACTTTTCTGAGGGGGCTCTTGAACCTATTTAGCCTGAGGGTCTGCTGCCTGCTGCTGGACAAGGGGCCTGCACTAAGCTTTAACGCGAGCGATTGGCGACCTTATGGCTGGTTTTTCGGCTGCTGCGGCAGCGATAAATCGTCGTTGCACTGAAGGGTACATAAACGGAGCGATCGACGAATTAATAACTGGATACTAGGTGCCACTCTGTTGAAATAACCCATCATTAGCATTTGACTGGCCCTGCGTTTAGAAATATTTACCCGTATCGGAACTGGCACCAGTATTTTAATTTATTTGTTTCCTTTCCGATGATGCACTTGGCTTAAGTACCAAATATAGAGTGTTTCACTAAACTTTTAGGGTTAAGGTTGACTTTTGTTCGTTGCAGAAAAATACGCCAACACACGTCTATATCAGTTGAGGGTCGAATCGGAAAAGAATGAGGGCAGAATGTGGCGGGTATAGCTAACCCATCCCCGAAAATTAACGTCACATTTTCCAGATGATCCTTACCCTTTCAAAAGGGATGGCTACACTATATAACCCAAATCCAACTAACCCAAGCAAAAAAAAAACCAAAACCAAAACCAAAAAAAAAAAAAAAAAAATAAAAAAATAAAATATAAATTTATAATATTTTTATTAAAAAAATGTTAACTTTATTTATTGAGTCCAATTTTACAACTGAGTTTTCTTATGTTAATGATTAATAATGTAACCTATTCGTCGTTGGTTTGCTGCTGCCGCTGCTGCTGCCTCTGCTGACGATATCTGTTACCATCGTTGGACATCGCTACTGTCGCTGATGCAGTCGGTCATAATTGGTCGCTGTCGCTGATATTGCTGCTGCCGCGGTGCAGTTGACCATTTCTTATTCTAATTGATCAATGTAATTTGGCAATAGTTGTTGTTGCCAAATGCACTCGCTGTTGGGTTCAATCACCCAGCGTTAAAGCTTTCCCACGATCGTAAGGTGGGAAGTGCAAGCTCGGCGCACGTGGCTGCTAAACTCTATTGGGGACATATTGGGAAACATTCCGGCCAGTAACCTTATATGTTGAGCAATCGATGCTTATGCATTACTCGTGCTCGTAATCTATTTGTTGTTGTTTAGATTTCTGCGCGTGTGGCGATACTCTTACTTTGGTTGAGTCATTCTGGGTGTTAACTCCTCCCCCCTTAAACGCGACTGTCCTCGGTCGCAACGTAAAAGAGTAGGTACACTTTCGGAAGGGGATGTCTCTTCAATTGTTTTCGCTGAAGCTGGTAAGCCTTTCGTTGGCTTACGCCTTTGCATGAATCGTGTGATCAGTCCTACGATAATTACAAATAGGATGATGGCGGATCCATAATTCAGGGAAGAATCTATAATTCCTTCGCTTCTGAGTTTTTCTAGTACTCTTGTGTTGTTTATGTTAAGTTCCTTGACCATTTGTAGTGATAGTACTTCATCTATTTTCGACTTTTCTGCTGCTAATTGAAAAAGTGGGGGTTCCGGTTCGACCGTGCTGATTTCTTTTGACATGTAGATGTTTTCTTCAATTGTTACGGAAGAGTTCCTGTATTGGATTATAAATGAGCCCTGTAGTTTTAAGAGTTTTTCGTCCAACGAGACAAGTCCACTGAAGTCGTTCAACAGTAGAGTTCCTGGCAATATTACCTCGAAATCGGGAATGTGTTGACTGTTGACCATACAGGTTCCTTAGAGTGAGCAAAGCATTTACGCAAGTATCGTTACTTAAGTCTAGCAATTTTTCAGAATTACAAATAGTTTTATCGTGAGGTTCTGTTATTGCAAATAGTTCTTTCTTACATTCTAGTAGGCTTTTATATTTTAAATCGTTTATAATATGGGCTTTTTTTAGTGCTTTTACTTTTAATGTTCTGCAAGTGTCTTTATTAATTGTTGGTAAGCTAATAATGTAAATGAGGTCGTGGCCAATTGTGGCAAGTTTGACCTTAGCAAAGTTTTCTACAATATTGGTTTCTATTGTGTTAGATTTTGCCCAAGTTATTGGGTACAGAATGTTTGTAATATCTTCTTTAATTAATTGTATTTTGTATTTTAAAATATTGGCTTTTTGGTCTATTATTCCTTCCGAGTTTATAGTATATTTTAACATTGCATTTGTGACATTACTGAGTTGATATATTTTTTCGTTAACTAGCCGGTTTATAACTACTTGTCTGTTATTATTTTCTAGCTGTTCGTTTATCTTGTTTTCTACGACCTCATAATCATGATGATCTGGTGATCCTACTAGCCACTTCCATGCTGTCCCTATTGCTTCTATTGCTCTTGTTGGTATTTTTTGTGTTTGTAAGTCGGATTTGATTTGTTTTAGTTCGTACGAAAGATATGGTTGAAGCGGGTGAGATGAAATAAGTGATTCAAATGATTCCTCTAATGTTGCAAATGTCTCTTCGTAGCTGGTCAAGTTGAAAATGTGGATGATTTTAAAATTTCCGTCTTGTTTGGCTGCTAGTCCGGTTTCAAGTGAAATGAGTTGGGAGTTTGAACAGTCGAGAACCGTGGTAATACCCAGGCAGGTTGGTAAAAATAGTCTGAAAAATTATGTTTTAATGGATTATTTTTGTGGATTATTTTTCCGCTTTGAGTTTTAATGGTGGTGTTTTAATTTTTTGCTACTTCTTCTTTTTTTTACCTAGGTGTTAGTTTTGACCCTAATCTTTTATCGATTTTAATGTGTACTATTTTGCCTGGCCTGGAATGTTTTGGTAGGTTCTTGTTTTTATTGTGGTATTTTTCTTTTGAATTTTTTGCATAATTTCCTCTCGTTGATTTCCTATATCTTCTGGTCAGGCGCGGATCCAGAAAAATATTTTGGGGGGGGTTTTCAAACATTTCGGGGGGGGTTTTTCAAAATAATTGTGCACAATTCACTAGTTTTTATATGAAGAAAATAAATTTCGGGGGTGGTTTAAACCCCCAAAACCACCCCCTGGATCCGCGCGTGCTTCTGGTGTATTAGGGATTGTGTTTCTAAAAAAAATGTCTATAGGCTTTTCTTTTGTTACTGAATGTATTGATTTGTTGTATTCCTGGACCGCTTGGAAAAGTAAATCTTCAAACACCATGCTCTTGTTATCTTTTTTTAAGCACCATAAAATTTTGGATAGTGTCGAGTGGAACCTCTCTACTTGTCCATTACATTGGTGTGCACTGAGATTTTAGGTTGGCCTTCTAGCATGAATTTTAAAGCTGCAAAACTTAAAGAACGTTCGTTATCCATTATTATCCATTCCGGCATACCGAAAGCGATAAGCATTTCTCTTAAGGGGTTTTTAATATCTTCGGCTGCCCTTGACTGCAAAATTTTTACTTGAGCGTATTTGGAAAATTTGTCAATACCTGTTAACACGCTGTTTTTTTCTGTGATATAAATATCTACATGGACTATTTCTCCTGTATATTTGGGGATAGGTGTTGGTTGAATTTCGCCCTTTGGCGGATGCCTATCGTATTTAGATTCTTTACAGGTCTGACAGGACTGAGCTATTGCTTGAATTTTCATTTGAGCCTGCGGGAAAAAATATTTCTTAAGTATTTGTATTTTATTTTCTTTCGCATCTCTATGCGCTCTCTTTTGTTCTAGAGTTATTATTTCGTTTTGTTGTAATTCGGACTCGACGTCATCTACTTGATTTTGCGTGAACCTTACTTTATATGAACTGAAAAATGTGTGGGATAAATATTTTGTGTTTTTCCCATTACCTCTTCGGAAGTAAAAATTCCGATTATTAATCTGGGGTCCAGTCTGCATGTTAGGATTGCTATTATTTGTTCTTCTGTGTACCCTCTTCTTTTTACTATGTGTCTATGATAGGTTGGGAATGGATTTTCGAAAATATCTGAGTCCGTTTCGTCGATAAGTAGGAATAATTTTTGAAAACATTAATGGGGGCTTCTACAGAGAATATAAGATTGTGAGATGAGCTTTCGTCGCTATGTATGGTTGCTGTGGAGCTGAGTGAATTCATTTCGGCCGAGTCCCTAAAAAGTGCGTCAGCTACTACATTAGCTACTCCTGGCTTATATTTAATTTTGTGGTTATATTCGCCAAAAAGGTCTCTCCA
Source organism: Drosophila oshimai (assembly GCA_018150695.1). Lineage (NCBI taxonomy): Eukaryota > Metazoa > Arthropoda > Insecta > Diptera > Drosophilidae > Drosophila > Drosophila oshimai. The sequence continues at coordinate 119,078 of JAECWM010000096.1, forward strand.
TCGTTATAGTTTCGCGTTATGGTTATTGACACTATTTGAAAAACTTAGGGGCTGGTGGTCTGGGTATATTACTACTTTCGAATATCCGTAAAGATAATGTCTTAGGCTTTGAAGTGCCCACACAATGGTTAACATCGAGTTAACATTGAGTTTCTCTTTCGTTTGTTGCATAATTTTTTTCGGTTTTTGAGAGTGTACGTGAGATAAATGTTATTTGTCTATGGTTTTGTTCTAAGACTGCGCCTATTGCATAACTTGACGCGTCAGTTGTAAGCTGAAATTCTTTTCCAAAATCTGGGTATGCTAGGATAACGTCTCGGGAGATGAGTGTATTTTTTAATTTTTAGAAAGCATTTACTGCTTCTTTGTCCAAGTTTATAGCTGTTCTGCTTAATTTGTTTTTTGATATGCGTCCTTCTTCTCCTCGGAGGAGAATTGTTAATGGTTTGGCTATTTTTTCATAATCTCTAATAAATCTTCTATAATATCCTGTTATGCCCAAGAAAGATCGTAGATCTTTTAACGTTTTCGGGACCGGAAATTTTGAAACTGCTTTAATTTGTCAATATTTGTCTTAACTCCGTCTTGTGAGATTATATACCCTAAAAAATCCTCTTCATTTTTGCATGTTTGCGTTTTGTAGGGTTGAAAATACTTTTTCGAGGTTCTGACCGTGTTCTATTTCGTTTTTGCTAAAAACGATTATGTCGTCAACGTAGACATAGCAAATTTTCCCTATGTATTCCCTCAGGATGTCGTCCAAGGCTCTTTGGAATATAGATGGTGAGTTTTTTAGACCAAATGGAAGCCTGGTGAATTCATATTTTCCCCCGTTTACTGCAAAGACTGTTTTTTCGATATCCGTGCCTTTTAGTGGGATTCGATGAAATCCACTTTTAAGATCTAACACTGAAAAATATTTGTTATCCCCTAGTTGTGCAATAATTTCACCAATTTCTGGAATAGGGTACCGATCTGAGATAATAACGTCGTTGAGTTTCCTGTAATCTATTACCAATCTATACTTTTTTTCTTCGGACGGACCTGACTTTTTTGGAACTACCCAAACGGGTGCATTATACGGAGAACGTGAAGGTCTAATAATGCCATCTTTGAGCATTTCGTTTATTTGTTTTTCTACTTCCTGTCTTAGTGAAACTGGGTATGGGTAGAGTTTTCCATAAACTGGGGAGTCTGACGAAGTTCTTATTTCTCCTACTACTTTAGTTGTGTAAGCTAATTTTGTGTCTGGGTCGGCGAATAAGTTTTTGTGGCTGTGAACAAGATTTTTTATAATTAATTTTTGTGACTCGGTCATATGACTGACTTGTGGTCCTATTGTGTTAACGGCTTGTGCGGCTAATTGGTGAATTTTAATAATCCTTTTATTTTCAAGAATTAATTTATCGTTTTTGACATCTATAATTGCGCCTAATAATTTCATTGTATCGTTGCCTAATATGTCATAAAATGTTTTTGGTGTATCTAGTAAAAAAATTGCATTGGTTTATCTGAGATATTGGGAAGTTTAAGAATCGTTTGTAGTGTTATTTCGTTGTTGCCTCCCACTGAACTGACTGAAAAGTTTTTCTCGTTAGGTTTTGGGTTTGGTATTAGTTGTGGTTGGATGTAATTCTGGTTTGAGCCTGTGTCTATTAGGAATTTTAAGATTTTTCCGTTCCCCGTCGTTACTTTAAAATAAGGTAGTGAGGAACGATTTATTCTAAAAAATAGAGCTCGGAAATGTCAATGTATTCTTGTTGTTCGGTATCAGTTTGCCAAGTTAATTCTTCTTGAAGTTCGCCTTTATTATTCTGTTCTGCCATTTCATAATAATCCTGCTCTACACTAGTTGCATCTTCTTGCGTTTCCTGTTGTGTATGAATATGAAATTGTCTTGGCATCTTGCTAGTGTTCTGAACATTAGAAGTGCTAAGGGGTCGTTTCCCATAATAATCGTTGTTCGCCGGCTTATTCATATAGTTAATATGACGCGAACGAATTGATTGAGCAACCTCCATAGGTACTGCTTTTGGTTGGGGTCAAGGGGGCGGTGTCGGGGAAATATAGGGTGTTAATGGTCTTGCTTGACCTGAATTAGCTTGATTGTAAAAATTAGGTTAGGTGGTTTGTGTGAAGGGGAATTTCCCGGTTGCGGCTACTACTTGCATCTGTTTAGGATTGTGGTACAGATGGGGATGAAAATTTAGTTTGGCTCCTACCATTCGGAACGGTTAATGGGTTCTTGGTGGTAGTGAAGGCGGTTTTCCTGAGTAAATGCTCTTAGGTGTTTGGTTGTTTCTAGTGGTCTGGTTCTCAAGCAAACTGCATAGATGTAGTGCATGCCCTAAATCGTGCGGTTCTTTGATTGCTAATACTTGAGCTAGACTTCCGTTTAGGCCTCTAACAAAAGAGTCTAAAGCTTTTTTCCTGTACATAGTTGTTAAGGATTGTCTCCTGTCTTCTGTGAAACATCCAGGTTACTAACTTGGTTCAGGATTAGGGATAGTTGTTGGTAGACTGTTTGGTAGAACTCAACTGTAGTATTGTTTTCTTGAGCAAGGGCATAGAGCTGGTATTCTAAAGTTTTAAGGTCTCGTTTGTCGGTGATCGTACAATGTCCGGTATTTTATCAAATTCACTAAGGTTGTGTGCTAGTTCTCTTTTAATGGTTTGGTCTGTATATTGCGAAAAATCATTATTGGGTTTAATTATTTCCTTCACTAAGCCACTTAGTTTGGTTTCTTTTATTATTTCTTCGGTATCTTTCTCACTCATGAGTCGCGCGTAGATAGTTGCGGAAGGGCCTGTTAGGTTTCCTAGTCTGTCTGCTAATCTTGGTCGGGCATTTTAGTTATTTTTTGTGATCACGATATTTGAACAGTAGATTAACCCTTCAGTGAGCGGAAGATTTTTTATACGTTGTTGAGCGGAAGACACAAATTTGTGCATCGTGTTTGAACCGCGTATATCTTAAAAACCTTTATTCAGAAAAATTTGAAATTTTTACTGAATATGTATTAACTCAAAATCATTCAATTTAAAATAAAAATTTTTAAATTAAGCCTACACTAAAAAAAATGTTTAAGTTTTATCTTGAAAAAAAAAATTGCAGGTAAGATTAATTACGTAAAACTCGCAAACAGATCAAACAATTGAAGAACGTGGTATACTACGTTATAGGACTTTTAATAAGCTTTCCAAAAAGGTCAAATGTGTCACACCTTTCTTTAGAAGAAGTCACTATAAAAGTAGTTCAAAGGTCTAAAAACGTGCAAAAAATGTGTGCAGGTAGTTTGTTTTACCATAAACCCTTTTTTGGGTCATTCCAAAAGGAGCTGTCGGCACCTGCACCTGGCGGTCATAAATGATTTGGGTGATTTGTGACCGTTACTTTTATTAGCAAGAGTACCTAAAACCACAAATACCCCTTTTTGGACATTTATAGTAATAATTATGGGACTAAAACAATTTTTTTTATAAGAATATTAATTTTGAAATACAAATAATACTAGTTTTCTAGTATGTTTGTGGTATTATTTATCAATTTTGTATAAAATAAATGTAATTTTTCAACAGTATTGGTTGTTTTTCTGATAGTTTTACCAAAGAAGGGTATGACACATTTGACCATTTTGGAAAGCTTAATAAAAGCCCTATAAAGCAGTATATCACGTTTTTAAATTGTTTGATCAGTTTGCGAGTTTTACGTAATTAACCTCACCTGCATAAATTAAAATTTTAAATTGAATAATTGAGAGTTAATATATATTCAGTAAAAATTTCTGAATACAGGTTTTTAATATATACGCGGTTCAAACACGATGCACAAAATTGTGTCTTCCGCTCAACAACGTAGTTAAAAAAGTTTTCCCTTATAAAATCTAAGAGAACCAACAGATTTATCTAAAAACCGGCAAACTTGTTTAGAACCGTTAAAGACGAGCTGTCAGAAAATTTCAGATCGATAGCTTTCACACAACTCGAGATATTTACAAGCAAAATCGAAAATGGAACAAAAATGTTCCTTCCGCTCACAGAAGGGTTAAAGGGATGAATTTATATTTTAAAAAATTTTTTGATAGTTACTCAGAATTTGGAATGAAAATAATTTATTATTTTATGCTTTAAAAATTTCAAAGTTTGGTTTAAAACTAAGAACTTAAGTGTTCTGTGTTTTCTTAATTTTTAATTTCGGTTTTTAATCCTTAAATATTTTTTTGCTTAAATTTGATTGGTAAAATTTTTTGTTGAAAATTTAGCGTTCGATTTCATTTAATTTAAAAATTCTTTAATTCTTTGTTTGATAGTAATTATTATTTTCCTTTTAATGGAATTTGGTTGTCGCTTGACAATTATTGTTTCCTTTTTTGTTTGGAATATTTGCCTAATTTTATGCTTACAAAATAATCATATCTCGGTGTGCTCTCGTGCCGGTAATCTTGGTGTTTTTCCTTTTTATCCCACGTTGCAGCGATTTCTCCAGAACGCGGGTTTACTAGGGCACCTCCTTTACACCTTTTTTTTGCACGTTCCCTCCGAACGGATACTAATGGGAATCACAGCGATAAAATTTGGCCTGATAAGTCCACCAGGTACAAGTCCTTTTTACAGGAGTGTCACTTGTAGCGTTTTCTGGAACGGCACTTTAAATGTGGCACTTCCGGGTTTCGGTGGTCGGGTTTTTTCGTACGGATTAGGCAGAATAATTTTTTCGAACCGGCAGGATTTTTTTACTGCTCGACACGAGACGCGGAACTTGTATCTTTTTGTGAACCTTATATCAGGTCCCTCGTCATGCCAGT
>JAECWM010000097.1:0-122447 GCA_018150695.1 Drosophila oshimai
AAACATAGCCTCCAATCCTTTTTTTAAGCAATTTCTTATTTTTTACTGCCACTTAACCTTGTCTATTTAGGTTAATTTAACACTTTCCATTTTATGGAAAATTCCACTTAATTGATTTCGTTTATCTGTCTTTTCCTTCAATTTCATTTAAGCATACAGACAGATGACGGGTTTTTGGCTTGGGCTTTTAGCCAAATTAAATAGAGCAGCCCATAGCAATTTGTTGGCAATTTGCGAACAGATTTTGTTTGCAACAGTTGAAAAGAAGATTTCTTGGATTAAAAGGAAAATAAGTATCTGGGAAATAATTCTCTGGAGCAATTCTACATAAGTTTGCTTTGTAAGAAAACCCAGTGAATCATATTTAATTTCACCACAGAATTTTTGGGGGAATCATTTCTAATTGCAGCTGACACACCTAATTGTGGGACAAGATGCTCTATTCCGAACTCCAAGTCCCACATAATATCCAGGCCCTTGGCTTGTCTCATTTCCCACGGAAAACTGGGCCAATTGCCAAGGAGAACCGCCCCACAAATATTTAGAAACCGAAAATTGTTTTTAATGTACACAACATTGTTGTTTGTATGTGACATGTCCGCAACTGACAACATGAATGCGCCAAACATTTAAGTCCCACAGTCGCCTCGACATTGCCAACTGCCTTTTGGCTTTTGAAGTCCCGTCACAAGTGGGGACATATACATTTTCCGGAGGGGGATTGGGGGGTGGGGCCTCTATATTTTCCGCACTCATGACGTAGCGGTCACATGCCAGCGCGGGAAAAAGTTTTCCGCAACTTTTCGCGAAGCGACCAGATGCAAATACTCAGCACTCTCAACTCAAACATGATTCATGTGTCCGCCCGTTCGGGCCAAATTCGTTTCTAATCAATCACATTTTGTGGCACACTCGAGTGGCGAGTACAACAGGAATAACATTGCGGAAACGTGCGAGCAGCCGCAGAAATAAATTCCAGCGAAAATGTATAATTTGCAATCAGCACATTGTAATGACTGTTCATGGAATTATTCAAACAAAAGGAAATTCGCCGAGTGAAATTATTAATCGTTAAGACGAAATGAAAAATTTCAGTCGGAAATTATGGGCAAACAAATTTTATATTAGCGAGGGATATATGCAATACTTTCACAATGTTTCTTGAAATAAGTAGGTAATTCACCAAAGAATGCTGTGTATTCTTTTTGTTATTCAAAAATACGTAGAATTAATTAAAGAGAATTATTTATGAAATGTTTCGGGTTAAGTAATTGTTTAAACATAGTTTTCTTTTTTTGGTTTTGTCTTTTATTTTTATTATTTTGTAATTTTTTTACCATCAATATATTATTTAGTTCAAATTCAGAGAAGCTCGGTTTTTTTTTAATAAACATATTCATAGATTTAAATTATTTAGTTCAAATATCAGAGAGGCTCAGGGTATTTATTTACAATTTCCTTCGCAAATTGGTTGGACAGATAGATAGCTGTCATTTAATGCTGTTTACATTTCATGGGCAGCATAATTTGTTTACGTGTAAATGGATTGGTATAACCCAAAGCATAAGAAACAGTTTCTTGTGGAATCGGAAATTTAGCCATTAGTAATAAGTGCAAATCACCGCCGGTTCCGCAGGCCTTCACAACACCCTTCAATAGTTCTCTGGCTCGAGTTCAAGCAGCAACGTCAAGGTGGCTAGAAACCCCCTTTCCCTCTTTCCCTCAGTAATGAACCAATTTCAGACTTATTTTTGTTTCGTCTTGTATTTTGTATTTGTTTTTTTGCATATCTCGACGTCGTCGCAATGCTTTTACAGCTTTAATGGTCGCGTAGGCAGGCCAAAAAACTTTATGGACCAGCTGACGATGCCTGCTATTTGTGGTGTTGTCGCACACTTTCCGCTCCCTCCCCCCATTTCCCACCACCCACTGCCTCCTTTACGCATTTCGACGCATGATTTTAATTGGTTTTTCCTCTCGTTTCGATTGTTTATGGCGAATCGATGGGGGAACAGCTGATGCTCACAATGCATGAATGAAATTGCATAAATAACGCATACGCAGGGTTCGCCCAGAGAACATTTTTGGGAAAGTAACTTCAAAAAGATATGATTTTAAACGCTCAAGAAATATTTATGTAAATATTTCTTACATATATTCCGATGTGTGGGTAATACTGGCTATACTACACTAATTTTAATAATAATAATATTTATTTAATTCAATTTTAAACTTTGATATGATATTCTTGGTGCTGCTCATTTAATTCAAGAGTCAGTTATTTTCCCCATCTCGCTATTATTATTATTCCGCTTAACTTTCACAAACTAAAAACTGTGCATATAATGGCTATTTTTAAATAAATAAAATCAAAGCTTCCTGGTACAATACACCAATGCAAAAAAGTTTTGATTAAAATTAGAAAACCCATTATAAACGCACTATAAATAAAACTCATTTATTAATATTAATAAGCTGTCTAAACATAGCTAAGCACTGACCACAAAACAAGCTTATTTAAATTATATCATATAAATTATTAATCTTCTAACAACATAAAAAGCTGCTTAAATATTACTTAGCACTGCACACACAGCAGGTTAATTAAAATTATAAATGCATTATTATCGACTCACTTTGGCTAATTAAAAAAATCGTAAATTAAAGCGTAAATGGGTAAGAATAATGCGAATTTCATGGGCATCAGATATGTTTGTGACTGTGAAATTCCTTTGATATATGCAGTTTGAGATATGCCACACATACAAGCCTTATTTCTGGGTACTTGAAACTGCCATGGTCGGGCAATGTATCATGGACATGGGTTGTCTCTGTTGTCATTGCATTTTCATTTTTAATTTTAATTTAATGTAATGCACTTGGCAGTTTTAATTGCGCATTACCAGGCAAAAACAGGGCCATAAATTCGTGTAGTTGGATGCCGTAAAGGCCATTTTACAGCTACTTTTTATTGGCCTGCACCTCCCTTAAAATCCCATCCTTCTTTCCCGCGACTTTCCTCCCATTCACTTTTGTCCTCGCTTTATATTTTGTTTGTGTTTGCGGTCGTTCGCTGATTTCGCTGCCCAGACTTGGGCTTTTCCCACTTTTCCCACTCCACACTCTCACATGCGGGAAATTCTGGGTGGGAAAATGCACGGGGAATATAATAAAAGGGGGGCGTCAATGTATGCACAAACATGAAACGCCCGTGGCCGCAATGTTGAACACTGCGTTAACGAGCCGGCAACAATTTTTGACACATAATTAAGTTTTTATGTTTAAACGCGTTTTTGGCCAGTGTCCGCTTTTCCATTTTCCACGGAGCGTGAATGGTTTTGTCAGCGGGTACAGAACAACAAAAGATTTTTAAGGTTCGCGGTCCTGAAATGGAAAGTGGGTTCGCGGGAACAAAAGATCCGCACTTGGACTTTTCCATTTTAATTGGCAATCTGCGCTCTATTGTTTTTTATTTGTTTTTTAAATGGCTAGGCTTGCAAACGAATTTATGAATCCTATATCTTTATATCGTGTTATAAAAAGGATTATTTTTTACACACACTTTTTAAGCTGCCTTTTAAATTTTTTGTAAAATTAATTATGTGTTTAACTTAATACTTATATATTAATTTGTTTGTTATGTTTTAATACAAATTTATGTAGGTATTTTAATATAATTATTTTATTTAAAATCATGCAAAATGATTACACAAAAATGTAAATATAATTTTTCCAAAGAGGTAGATTAATAACTGTCACATTTTCCTTCATAAAATTAAAGAATATCGTTTGCCATTTCATTAAGTTGTAATTTATTGCAACCACAAATGACGTCATTAGTGGTTGAACCACATAAATCAATAAAGCCCCAACAATGCATTGAACAGGTGTCAGTTGGCCATAAGACCGCTGGCAGGTGCCATTAACGTTGAATTCCATAAGCTTCTCACCTCTGCCAGCGGCATTTCCATCATTCTCGACATTCACAATAAGTGCAATTGCTACCCATAAGCCTGTTTTGCAAAATGGAGAACAGTTAATGGAGCAGAAAATTTAATTCAATGACAAATTGGTCTTGTTTCAGAACAAAAACCGACACAACAGCAGTCTAAGTTTATTGTACCTACTCTTGTTATCTAATTATTTTTGTCAACTTGATAATTATAATCCTGTTAAAACTTTTGTAAATAAATATTAAATAAGAATTCAAGAATAAGTTAACAAGAAAAATAAAATTTGTTTCAGTGGACACATTTAGCTAGGTGAGAATTTTCGACCCCATCGCCTACACACACATTGCGTATACGCAGCGCGGGCCAAAATTACAGAAATGACACAATCTAAACGGAAATAAATTCGCAGACGCATGCGGCAAAGTGCAAATTTCATGTGACGGGGGAGGAGTAGGCATCCACCGAGTAGGTGTGCCAACCAAAAATAAAAATAAACTGCAGCCAGCGAACACAATGACCTTCCCCGCCTGCCAGGGAATTAATGGAAATGGAAAACGCGCCAGAGGAAAATTCACAGGGGAGGAAAATTAACGTTTTCACCGCGCGCCGCCGACTTCTTATCAGCTGCTCAGTTTTAAAATTGATGACGCCACCGATGGTGGAATGGCGAGGAAAACCAATTTGGACCAGAGCAAACCGTTGCATTTTCGGTTTATTGTTGTGCCAACGCGAAAATTTGAAAATGAGCTTTTCCTAGTTTGCAAATTGAAAAATTTTATCTGAAACGCTTGCCAAAAAGAAAGGCGAAATATTGCCATAAACAATTATACAAAAAATATAGGTACACAAGTGCGGATATATATCGGAAGAGCTGATTTAGGAGCCAAGGAGCATATGTTAGCCATAAACCGTTTTCATTGCGTTATGGATAATATATATATAACATATATATACTCACGTCCCGGCTTCTTGGATGTGTTTGTACATAAACAAACTCAACGAATTGTTTATACTCAAGTCGTAGAGCGTGAATGGCCCAGAACAATAACAATAACAGCGCAAAAAAACCGAGGAAAAGCGAAATGAAAATCAAAGTGCACTTCGGGCATTGCGCATTCGCAGCGTTGACAGCCATGGAATTAAATATGCAAAATTATTATTTATACATTTGTCATGTTCATGTAAATAATTAAAAAAGCGAGCACCAAAGGCGACATGAGTAACAGTTTATTTTGGTGGTCAGCGTTTTGTTCAATTTCGCTAAATCAAAAATAAAACACACACACACACACACACGGAGGAAGAGAAAAAGAGAGACTGCATCTCGGGAAACGCAGAATAGCCGGCTATATCTATATATATATAGTCTTTGTGGCCCACATAGCCCCGACCGAGAGCATGAGAGCGCCAGCGGAATCTCATTGAAAACATTTGCTATTTATAGGCCTTTGGGAAACCACCTGATAAATGGAAATTCTCTGCCAGACATCCCGAAAGACACACGTCTTAAACCAAAAAATGTTTGTTTTAGACTCCAAGTGCTTAGCTCCCATTCGAATTATTTATTTTTTCCTGGTTTAAGTTTTGTGTATTTTATAAATTTATCTAGGGGTTGCCTAAGATTTACTAATAGCGGATTCTAAATGTTGTTATAGTATTTAGTAAATGTAAACTTAAGGGGAAGGATACCTACTTAAAGTATTCTTAAATGTATTATATTTATTTTTTGAATCGAACATTTTTTTGTAAACTTTTTTTCTGAAAACTTCCTTTAAAACTCCGCTTTCTGTTCACATACTTCCTTTTAAAATAAGCCCCCTGTATCTGTGACCAAATGAAGCACAAGAAAACCAACTTCAATGGACCAGAAACAAATTTTCCAGAAAAAAGAAGAGAAGCGCAAACAATTTCAGTTTGTTTACAATGCCCAGAGAATTTTCAATTTTATGCAACCCGTTTTTCCACTTCCCCATACCATGTCTTCATTTTCCGACTTATTTTTTGTGAGTTTACTTTGGAGTGCATCTGTCAGCTGGTGACTGCACAATTAAATACCTGTTGTTGCCGCCGAGAAAAGCGTTGAAACGGAATACAATGGAGTGGGCTGTGCAGGCGAGTATCAAGATGTTTTTCCCAGGATCCCCAGGATGCAACTTGTCGCTGGATATTCCCTGGTCCCCAGCAACAATAGCCAAAGTCAAGCTGCGAGTGCATCCATGTAAGAGCTCAAAAACAGAAACACACACTCGCTGCACGTAATTGTTTTGCCTCTTGGCTGGCTGAGTCCTTTGACAGTCCTTCGGCACAACGAGATAATCTGCAGCAATCTGGAGAGACTGGTGAATAGGGTCCTAGTCGCACATTCTTCGTTATATACGAGTTGCAGTGGCAGCTGCAGCGCAAAAAGTGCTGCCTACTTGCAGGCGCAAATTACACAAATTTACGACGTTCCTTGGGGGAAAAACACAGAGTATGAAATAAGGCTAACGAAATGCTTGAAAATTGGGACAAGTATGCACAGAGTGTATTAAAAAACAAGTGTATTGTAAAGCACAAAGATTTTTTCATAAATTTATTCTATGTTATACAATTTACGCAGACTTTAAGACAGCTATTTCCATAAATCTTTGAATTCAATTAGGTATTTTTGATTGACACATTTAAGTAGCCAAAAATACATACATAGAAATAAACAATTTTATGTTCTACTTATTTTTAATGCAACCTTAATCATGACTATAAAATTCCACTTTATTTATAAATAATTTTCAAGTCAGTAAAATTGCAACTTTGAAAACTTAAAGTTAACGAAGTTCCACTGCATTGTTTGGTGGTCTAGAATTTCCCAGGAAATTCAATTAAACTTTTAGAGAAAGTACGAGCACTTCAGCCCCATGGGGATACTATTGAAAAGGAGGGCATACCATTTAAAAGGGTGGGCAGTTGTCAGGTCTGAAGCTCTGAGGACTCAGCGTGCATCCTGCCGTGGCCTAATCGATACAACGCGCCACGGGCGGCCGCCTGTTTTGCAAATGTGCCACAAAATGCGGCAATTGTCAATCAATTTCATGGAAATTATGTCCGAACGGGGAGGCAGGGCGTTGAAGGGCGTCTGTCAGTGGCAAGTGAGCAGAAAAAAAGTGTCAGGACATGTGGCTGAAATCCACAGGCAAATAGAAAACGATGGGGAAAAAGCGAAGGAAAAACCTCGCCACTGCCAACTGGCAGCTCCGCACTCGAGTCGAGTAAACAGTTTTTGATAATCTCTCACTCGAGTGCCAAAACACTCAAAAAAAAATAGAAAACAGAAAAAAGAAAACAGAAAATATGCGAAAATAAAAAAGGAAAAATTTGAAGAAAATTTTCAAGCGTCACGAATGACGGCAATGATGAGTACGTCAATGTTGTTGATGACTCTGTCGAGTGTGATTATACGGCAGAAGCTTAAAGTCTCAAGAACTCTCGAGCGGTGCACACAGATACACCACCCACACACACTCAGCCACCGCAGCAGCATCAACATAGTCGCTAATACTCACACACACTCGTCCACTCAGGCACTCACACACTCAAAGAGATGGATATGAGGAGCAAATACGTGTCTTAATGAATGTGAGTTTATGCGGTATAGACTAATAAAAAAATCTTCTAAAAATTGTTTTATTAGTTTTCAAGTTGTCTTCTTAGGGTTTAAGGGTTTTAAGACTACCAAATATTTTTAAAGCTCAAACACATTATTTAAATGGCATTTTTTATGTTTTCTATCTAATCACAATCAAGCACCCCGCATAAACCTCACACTATCCAACTACGACACCCGACTTGAGTGCTCGGCTTAGCCATTTCAATTGGATTTTTCAGTAGTGGGCCTATTAGACCTAATGCCGTTTGGGATTTGGCTTAAAGTCGCTCGTTTTGCGGCTAAGCCATCTTATGTGTATTGCCTGAGGCACATTTGCATATTGCGAAAATGGCAATGTATACATCGATTAATGGTGATGAAGCCATAAATAAATACGAGGAAAGCCCGAGCGCAATTTATGAGCAATTCATTGTGTTTTATGTATATTTGTTTTAATATTTATATTTGTAACTCACCCCCTGGTTTCCATCGCTCTGATCAAACAAACAAAAATGTTGGGCGGAAGCTTTTCATCATGAAAAATCACTCGACTGGGGAATGCGATCTTTGCTGGCCCTCTTATAAACATAATTTCATAATTTTTACGATAAGTACTGCTGGCTGCAATGCAGAAAGGATCGTAAAATCTGATTTGTATATTTATAATTCAAATAAACTTTTCAATTTTATTGATTTGTTTGCAAATCGCACAGAGTGCTTATGTTGATTTTTTCAGATTTTATTGGCAGGAAATCCATATGATTCGAATCGATTTTCGACGGGATGTTTTCGCTGAAAGAATGACAATGCTCTTAGCGAAATTAATTCGAAAAGTTGGAAAACAAAAGGGATACGTCTGTGGCCTTTATTTATAGCACACGGCCGTAAATGCACCCAAAAGGTAAATTTAGAAAATTAGTGGAGGAGGAGCATCGTAAAGCAGGCAACTTTTCCACTCAAGGCGCCTGAAAATAGGCAAGGATTTCCCCGCTTTTCCCGCACATTTCCCTTTGAACAGTGACTGGCAGAATCCGCTGACTGGGAACACAAATATATTCTTATCCTACACGCCCACAGAAACCTGCGGCTGAGTGCTCATTAAATAGTAAAGGGCACACACCCACAGACACAGACACAGATACAGATACAGATACCGAGAGACAGGTGGAAAAACAGAGCGTGTGGGAAAAGGTCGAGTTACCGTTGCAGGCGGAAAAGCATCCAACTGGAATCGTTAGCACACATTGACCGGGCCCAGACACAATTAATTATTCGTGGGTCACCTCTCTCTCTCTCTCTCTCTATGTTTTTCCTATAGGAATCCTGCAACAGGATATGCATCCCTGTGTCCGTGTATCCTTGTATTTTTGTATCTGCATCCGTAGTGCCGCACATTGAGTGCAAATATTGCCACATACAAGATACAGATGTTACTTCTCGGCGCAGCTCACACAGATACAAGGAGTCACCTCTAGGCAAGTGTTTGTAATTCTTCTCGTGGCTTTTTTTCCTTTTAGTTTTCGTAGTCTTCGTTGTCCTTTCAGTTAGAGTGGAGCCATATATTCCCACAAAACCGACTTGCAACATGCTCATATGTATGCAAAGTAACTGTCTGTACAGTGAAGCTTTGTCAAGAGGACAAAAATTATGAAAATTCATCCTATGCCTAAAATGTATTTCCCACAAACTTTGTAATTAATTAAGTCAAAGAAAACTTCTTTGAGCCCCCGTAAATTTAAAACGGGTTATAGTTTAGTTTTTATACACTCTTTAATTGAGACATATGCATTTTATATAAAATATAAAATATTTATTTAAATATATTAAAGAAATATTAAAAAGAAAGTGGACTTTAGAACCATATTGATCCATCTTAGCCAGACCAACCCGTACCCCCCGAGCACATGACGCTGCACATCCGCTGGGTGCAGCAGAAGCAAGAGCACGAGTCGAGGGAAAAGCAGCAGCAGATGTGCCATAAATAAACCAAGACTGTAGGAACAAAACCCGTGGAGTAAGTGGCACCGCCGTAGACATTTCCATGGCTTTCCCAGCAACTCCTTTCCGTTTTCGCCGCAGGAGACATAAAACAACAGCAAGGGCGGTGCAGATAAAAGTGGCAGCGACACAAAGCCCGCGTGACCATTATCCCAGATGGAAGAAAGGAGATTTTAAACATGAAATTTAAGCCTTGTTTTAGTCTCACAGATTTCTTCCCCTTTTGTGGACCCAAAACCATCTTGTTCTTGGAGGTTTTTTTTTGTACTTTTCCAAAGAAGTGCAAAATTTTATTTTTCAATTTCCTTGAGCAGCTTTGATCTGGCGCAGGCCAGGATGTCGCCAGCAAAAGGCGGAAAAACTTTGCGCCAAGAGTTCGCAGCCTGTGCCCCTGTTTTCCTCAAACCTTTCCCCGATTTTCCACATTTTCCCCAGCTTTCTTCGGCTCTCACAATCGTGTGCAGATGACAGTAACAAGTTGGAACAAAAAGCGCCAGCGCTTTTAACTTTATTAAGATATCACAAACATACGCAAGAACGGCGCCACGCCCCAGCAGAATTTTCATTTAATTTCTAGAAATGACAAGAGAAAGGGTTTCACTTAATTGAATCTCAACGCCATTAAAAAAGAATTATGACAGTGTGTGTGAGTGTGTGAAGAGGGGGAAAACTCATGTTTGGGTACTTATCACTTGGGAGAAAAAAGAACATTGCTATCATGAAGTTTCATTATCATGTCTGTAATGATGATGATGATGACGCTAATGGTGGCTGCAACAGCCTTGGCATTTGCTCTCATTTTCCCCGCACCCTTCTGCTTGAAATTACCCCCAAGAAAAGCGGAAAAGCGTGGTTCACTCGGTGGCAGCTGGAGGAAACTCGGATGCAGCAAAGAGATTTTCAGAAATCACACTCCATGAAAATGAGTTTAATTTCGTAATCAAACTTGCTTGAAGTTTTGCGGTGATTGATTATCCGGGTAATTACTTTCTGGGTCTTCAAATATTTAGTTTTGGGAAGAGTTTTGAAAGGATTGATGGGAATAGGCTAGGGGTCATCAAATCAATTATTTTGTATTAGCTGAGAATATTCAGTAATACATGTTTGTCATAGATTAATTATCCTCAAATTTAATTTTTGTCAGCAGTAAAATAAATATAATTAAGTAAACTAATGTATCATTTAAATGGTAGCCAATAGCCGACGTTTTCTTTCCGAGGTCATCAATTGTTGGTTAAGTTAATGAAAATATGTAACCTACTGTATTTCGAATTTAATTGAGATTATATACGTAGCAGTGACCTTAAAACAGTTTAAATAGTTCTTTATTCTGCCAAACGCTATGAAGCACTGAAACAATTAAATTAAATGCACCTTTTAGTGTAATTAAACTTTTGTTTCCGTGATTCCTTTTATTTGCTTTTTGTTGTCCATGACCAACTTTATTCTCTTTTGCTCTTCTATTTATATTATTTATTTTGCCTCTGGTACTTTCATTCTTTTGTGTCCGTTGCTGTGTCATTAGAGGTGTACCACATCGCACATCGAGGCACAGCCGCAAAAGCAATTGCATTTGAGCATTTTGCCACACATTCCCGGTAATGTTGTGTGTTTAAGTGCAGTTCTCCGTGAACAATTACCCACCCAGGACAAAATAGGAAGGCAGTGTGGGCGGAGCCACCCACATGGACGCAAAGTCAAGAGGCAATTAGTTTCAAGTTGTTGCCACAGACAATTCTTGGCTGGCCATTTAGCATAAATGCGCTGGCACTTAAGCCGCCTCCAAAAGTGGCAAAAAAAAAAAAGAGGAGTAAAGACGAACACGACCCACAATTAATCTTGCACAGTCCCAATGCTAATGAGCCCAGTTTTCGGGGCAGCGAAGATTAATCGCGTTGCGTATACGCCGCGTTGCGCACCAAATCGAAGCAGAATCCCTAAGGCGTGAGCAATTGGCACTCCATCTCTCAGGCAAATGCATTCCACCCGAAGCACATGAATAAATAAGCCAGAAGGCAGCTGTCCTGAGATCCAAACAGGCTCCAGAAGTCTGTGACAGCCTGTGAGAAGACTCCATACATTCGGGGTAAATATAGGATATAAAGTTGACAAATAAATGCACACGACATATGCAGTGGGAGAAAAATGAGATGAGATTCAGAATAAATTATAATAAAACTCCAGTATTTAATTTCCAATTTAACACTTTACTATTTAATATTAATTACTATTTTACTTTTTTGTATAACCAACTTTTAAAAAGTCAATATAAGAACTTTCTTTATTTTTGAACTTAAAACACCTTCATTTTAGAGAAGTAAAATAAGCTTAATTCCCAGCTTATATACGTTTTCTCTCAATTTTCTCACTCAAAATCCTCTTAGAATCATTATTTTAAAAAGATTTTCCTCACTGTACAAGTGTTCACTCCTTTTGACCCCCTTTGCCGCTCCAGTTGTCCAATTGAAAGGGAAAATTTGTGGCGCGCTGCCGTTTTCTTGGCAGTTCTGCCTTGACAAACAAGGCTCGTCTAAAGAAAAAGAAAAAAAAGGGGGACAAACCGAAAAGTTTTGACTGCTCAGGCAGCTTTTCTCCGCTTTTCCTTGGGTTTCCCCGCTTTTCGCTGCTGTCATCTTGCCTTAAATCCAATTGTGTTGTCGTCTGAGCTCCGGGTAACGCCCACGCCAGAATCTTGCACCTGCAGAATTCAGAACTCAGAACTCAGAATGCTGAATGCACTTTGCGGCTCATGTCAGCAGCGGCGACTTTTGAACTCCCACGCTTTGGAGAATGGAGAAAGTGGATGGGGAAAGTGGGGTGGCATTGCATGTGTGCCAAAAAACTATGAAGCAATAATATCCGTAGCTTGCGACCCGCTGACTGCCGCTGCCACTGCCACTGCCATTGATTTTTATCGCCTCGGGGCGCTGCACAAAGCTCAACTCGCGACTCCGACAAGAAGTTGATTTGCAATGCCCAAAGCGGACTTAAATGCTATAATGTCATTGGAGAATCAGAGATACTCTCACTTGAACATAACGAGTAAAAGTAATTTTTATACAGAAATAAAAGGATTTGTAAAAAGGCTTAGACAAAGGACTTAAACGGCAAAATTCTAAATGTTTCCTTCCTTTTGTGAACAATGGAGATGAAAAACAGGAAAAAGGAAATACACATAAGTAAAGAATACTGTATTAACACTCATCGTAGACATTAAAATTATTTCAAAGAAACAATGTTAAATGTGAAAAGTGTCGTCTTTTTCTCTTACTTGTTATTTTATTTATAAAAATATAAATATAATGTGTTCTTGCACATTTTTGATTCTACGACGTTATCTTTAAGAAAATTGTATCTATTTTTAACTAACACATTTCTGTACAACCCAATTTTGGTACCCATTGCATCGCCTAACAATAACCTACTAACTGCAGAACTTCTCAGCAAATCAACTCGACTCCCTACTTTATTTATGCAAAAGAGTATCGCTGGCAAAAACAAAATCCGTTTTTGTAAATCATCAAATGCCCACTCAGGCAGGGCAGGATTCAATGGGCTGATGCACTTTGCTGATGGGATGGCAATGGGCTTCCTTTGCCTTCCTCCTTGGTTCTCCCCGCGATCCCCGTAACACTTACACCCCATGTATGTGCATATAGTAGATATATCGCGTAGTTCTCGGGCCTGTCGCTGTTTGTCATATGCGATTCGGCTGCTTGCCAAATATTGATTATGTGCCCTCAAACATGAATGGAAGCGCGCTTCGCTGACTCCGCTCAAGTGGTGGTAAAATCAGGGGGACAGGGTGAAATCAGGAGGTCCAGAGTGTAGAAAAAAGAAAAGGGGGAAGAAAGATAAGCCCAAACTTCGACATATGCACGTCATCAGGCCGAAAAAAGCACATCCGGTATAAGTAATGTGCAGGCCAAAAAAAAAACACCATCCACTGAAATTGTTGGGATATCCAGTTAACAACTTAAATGGCCCAAATAAGCGATGCCAAACTCTAATGAAAGCAAAACTTGGCCGCTTAATGGGCCATGAACATTAACAAATACTGGCTGAAAAAAAGAACACACCAATTTGTTTTCAACTTTCTCTCTTTTTTGGGTCAAACGTCCTTTGATTAAAAAAGTAAACCGTGTTCAATGAGTTGACAAATAATATAAAACCACAACAAATACCCATTTTACTCAGAAAAAAAGTTATGGTAAAATCCCCCATAATGTCCCATGGAATTTTCATTCAGCATATTTTCCACATCTTCCTTTTTCCTATGGCCGTGCTGAATAATTTGGAACTGCCATAAAAATGTCAGACTGCAACGGTCTGGTATTTATTTCGACAGCTAGCACAATTCATAGCTTTTAACTGGCAACTGTGCAAAGATAAATAAGTACAAACGCGAAGACCAAAGTCCAAATTTATGGACAACCTTCAGGACCAACTTTTGGCTGAATGGCAGCTAAAAAGATATACACAAAGTAGTATGCTGGCTTTATTATAAGTTATCTGCTGTTGTGTGTCTATTTTAGTTGTCAAGTTTTTATTTTTGATTCTTTGGTTCCCATGGAATTTTGTTGGCTTAGAACTAAAACATTTTTCAAAGCATAACAACATTTTTTGACCATTATAAGAATAAGAATGTAGAAGGCATCAAATATAATTTATTTATACAATCACTGCAATTCAATAAAAATTTTAAATATTTAATTCTACTTATTAAAAACAGTTTTTACTATATTTTCAAAATAATTTATAAAGGTTTTGAAACTGCGTCATAGTATAACAAAATGTTCAAAATAGAAACAAAATATTTACACTATTTTATTTATTATTATATAATTAATATTCAAGTTCAAACCTCAGACAAAGTTAATTGCTCGCTGAAATGTGTCAAATAAGCTGTCAAAAATACATTTTAGAAGGACAAATGTAGTTGAAAAATGTAAATTAAAACGGACCTGGTATTGAAAATCTATATTTATAAAGATTTGTCAAGCATATTTGCCTACAACCAATTTAGTATAAGCTGATTTCTAGATTACCAAAACGTGTTCGAGTGCACTTACTGCTTTTTCCATGATTCTAACAGGCTTTTCCGCTCCACTAACCCCCAACAATCCCGTCAATCCCTTTTGGAAACCTTTCACTTTGGCCAAAATTGCTTTGGATGTGGATGCCACGCCTTGCGAACACGGAACCAAAATTGGCAAACCATTAAGAAGCGTGCACTGTTGTTGTTTACACATCTAAAGCAATTTTATCACCTGCGAACAATGTTTGGACTAAGTATATTTTATGGCCCCATCCCCAGCCCCAGCCTCGCCCAACCGAAATTTCTCCACATAAATTCCCAAATACTTTCCCGCTTTTCCGGCTGCAGGTGGAAAATGGGACGGAAAAGGGGGGAAAAGTGTGAAAAGGTGGATAGCACCGCCTTATCAAAATATTTGCGGCACATCACTTGATTATTGGCTTGTCTGTCAACTAGCATGAGTATTATATTATTTTTATTCCTTATCTGGGTTGGGCGTAGGATCCCGCATAGGTGCCATTAAGGCCGTTTGACAACTTGGGAAATGTGTTTGCTCAGGTCGGGTAATTGCGGCCGATAAAAACCCCAACACAAATACGAAAAAGGCTTCACGACTATTTGTGAAAAACCTGAGTAAGTAGCATGTCAAATTACAAACGCTAATTGAGTCGTAAAGTTGCCAAAAGTGAGGTAAAGTAATGATTGCATTAGCTAACTCATATCGTAAATAATAATGATTAAGGAAGTAATTTCACCATTTTTAATAGTTAATCTAGAATAAATTCGTCATCTTAAATATTTATAAAATACTCAAAGAATAATATCAAATGTTTTAATAATTAATTTGGCATAATATGTATGCTATAATAGTGTTTAAGAGAATGTTTTCGAATTTATTTAGCATATTTAATTTACTTTTCTTACTATATTTACTTAAAGTAATAAAATAAACAATTTACACTCACCAACTAAAGAGTATTTAACTTCACTTGCTTCTTGATTAGGTTTATTTTTAAGGATTTGTTTAAGCGTTGATTAAGTTTTTGATTTTGTTTTTATTTATTTATAGCATAGGAATATAATTATTTTACATTTTCCAATTGTATGGGGGGCGATTTTCATTTGACTGGCTTTAGGAAAATATTTTTGTCACAGACACACGCGCTGAAAAACAAAGAAAACTTATCTCATTTTACACTTTTTCAGGTATCTTTTTGAATTAGAAAGGCAAAACTTATTCCGTTCTTCACATTAGCATTATGGTAATGCCAGTTCTAGTGCTGGTTTTTCTTTTTCTTTTCCGCCAGCCTATCTGTCTGCTCTTTGGGCCTTTCCCTTTTTTCCCCCGACTGTATTTGGATTCGTATAAATGGGGCGGTACACGCCTTTTGCCTTGCTTCACCGAGGGGAAAACACTCCTTTTCTTGGGGGCCCTTTTCACTCACAATTCAAATGAACTTCAATTCGGTATTATATTTTCGGTTGTTTTGTTTGCTGTTCCATTGTTTCGATTTTATTACACATTTTGGCTTGGGTGTAAAATGCGGTGTAAAAGTGTGTGTGGAAAGTGTAGGTGGAAAGGGGGACTTTTCCGATTCTCCGCTGCTCACGCACACAGTTTTTCCCAAGCACAGCACGCTCCAAAGTCTAGCCACGAACTGAACTGAAAAGCGTCGGGGAAACTCCAAACTCGAGCAGCAGGAAAAGCGGAAAGCCGAGAAGCTTCCAATGTCAATGCGAAGCCAATCCTTTGTACGAGGAATGTGTTATTTTGGAAGGCCCAAAACCTCCTGGAAAAGGCTCTCTCTCATTGTCTCTCACTCTCTCTCGTTCGGTCGGAAAATGCTCTCTCACTTTTTCTCTCTCTCCCGCTTTTCCTCGCTCTCTCCTGCGGTTTGTTTTTCCTGCTGCTGTGCGTGCGTTTTGACAACTACATTCCTACCCGAAAAAGAAATGAGTTTTGAAGTTTTCAAAGTAGATTTTCACTTGCAAAGTTTAATTAATATGAATGTATGGCCTACATACATATACATATCTCTCTCTGTTTTCTTTTTTTATTTTCCTCTGCTTTTCATTTTCTGGGTAAATTTATTGGCCGTGTTGGCGTGTGCTTTTTCTGTTAAAAATAGCCACCTTAGCCTCGCAATGCGTCGGCAGAGTAAGCGACAGCATCAAGTTCAGATGGGTTCTATTTTTTTTTCTGTCTTTTATTTGGGGGACCATATCTTTGGAGAGAGACAACTTTTGACCTTAGTCAAGCGAAAAGCGTGCCCACCTGTCTTTGTTTATATATATTTTAAGCGGCTAATTGGCCAAGTTGCGTTGAGGCTGCCAAATTATTCAGGCAACTGCAACTACTCGGCTAATTACGACCGATGAATGAATAATCAAGGGGGTCGGGGTTGGGGTTGGGGTTGACTTTAACCCCCAGGAAAAGAAGAAGCCCTGAATGGCTGACACATGAATTTATGATTTCTTGGGCTCTGTGTGTGTTGTTATTGCCTTTATGATTATTGCGACGCCGCGTCTGTTGTCTGGCTTTTCCTCCGACTTTTCCCACATTTCCCGCCTGACGCCACCAACTAGCACAGCAACCCCCATTTAACCATTGTCAATCATATGACCCTGTTTTTGGGGCTTCTTCATTTGGGCTGTGATCTGGTTTTTGGGCTTCCGTTTGGCAATTTGTTTTCGTTGCCGAGTTGTTGTTTATCTAGTTTTTGCGACACAACTCCCCAGAAATGCTGCCGCAGCATTATTAATGTCCTGTGACCCAAAACAGATACAAATTTTAAGGAGAAGCAGAGCCCCCGAGAAACTTTCCCCAACTTCTGCCGCAAAGAAAAATCAATTGATTGACTGCGATGGCCACGTTTTCTGCACTTTTAAACGCGTCACTAGAAATTTAGATTTCAGATTATACGTTTCGGTATTTGTGCTTTCTTTTTGCGCTCTCTCTCGAAATCTCTCTTGTCACACTTGATTTATATTCGAAATATTTAATTTTTTCTCATTAAATTTTTGGCATTTTTTCACGCAACGAATTTTTCGCGCACACACTTTTTGTTTTAGCGAAGGAGTTGCATTTGGAGTGGTAACAGTTGATGGCCAGCCGCCGACTGACTGACCAAATGACCAACTGGCCAACTGACTAAATGACTAACTTCCAAAAAGGAACGTTTTTAGGACCCGACGGAAACCGAGGCGACGACCATCAAGTATACGCCGTGCGACATCGACATCAAGTATACGACTCGAGGGGCGACACTCACTCGTCCAGAGCTCTCAGCTAAGAGGCACCCACCACACACGTCCGTTCTCAGCTGTGGCCCAGCGCTTTTGATTTGGATTTCGACGGCGGCGCCTCGAGAGCGGAGCGTTCCCCAAATGGAGCCGCAGCCGCTGCAGCCGGATCCGTCGCTGCCTCTGTCGACGTCGACGACGACGTTTCGTGGTGAATTTGCGGCCAGCTGATGGCAGATGAGCATTCGACAACGAGAAACAAAAGCAGGGGCTGCGCATGTGGGAGCACAAGCACACGCAAAAGGGGGTGGAAAAACGTAACATCAGGTGGTTATTTATATATTAAAATATTTGTGCACAAAGAAATAAAGAATAATGGAAAGCTGTCTTTCTAAAAGTTAAATGATAAATTAAACTAATATTTATACAAATTATTAACAAATTTAAAACTTCATTGTTTTTGCCTTTTAAGGTGTAAATGGGGAGAAAAGTGTTACAAAATGGCTGTCAATACTAGGTATATAATAAATTAATAAAATTGTTAACAGCTTTAAAACAAGGTTAAAAGAAATTATGAAAATACTTTAAACAAGTTGAAAGATTGTTTATTAAATAATCCACAAAATCATAAGAAAACCGTACGAACACGAACCGTTCGAAATGACGTCGCACAGTCTAAAATATATATAATAATAACGTACTCACGCACTTCGATACGTCTCTCAAATGTTCGTACCAACTTTTTGGGGAATTTTCAGAAAATGTAGAAAATGTTTTGTATGACACCCATTCAAACTTATTAAGTTCTCATTATTTAGGGCCATTTAGTTTAAATGACAGGCGAAGACGAAGGATAAACGGGACAGTTTATGATGCTGAAATCTAAAGCATATGGTTTTCTTTTGTGTTATCCTGTTCCTCCGAAGGACATGCGTTGAAAAGTTCTTGCTTTCCCTTTGTCTGTTCCCCCACCATAAGTTTTCTTTGGACGCCTTGACCAGTCATGAATATAAATTATGCCCTAAGTGACAGGAGGAGGCTGTTATGGCTAAACAATCATAAAGAACACCCGGCACAAATTGTTTTCAGATTTTTATAGTGGACTAGACGAAAAGCAGTGAGGTAGTATGCGAATTGCCTTTGAATATATACGGAAACATAATTCAACATAATTTTATTAACTGTTAGGAGATTTCGGAGGTAATAAAATCTGAGAGATTTTAAATTTTGGGTTTGAAATATACGAGGCTAAAAAGACTAAGAAGTTTTAAATTAAAAATACGAAACTATAAATTTATTCATACATGCGTTCACTTCATGAAAATACGGGAAAGTGTACTTATATAAACAAATTAACACATTTCAAAAGTATTTTCAAGACGGATTAAATATTTTGCAGTTATGTGTTGTGTTGTGTGGCATAAAAAGCCGGTATTAGATTTACCTATACCGCCTCAGACCTCGAGTCCGCTAAAACGTACTTTTGCAGTTATAATAAATCGTTTTTTTTCATTTTCATGGAATGTAGTGAAAAATAATTTTAAACAAAAATTGTTCTGTATCATATTTAAAATGCTGAATAACAATGAAAATTGTATTAAAATTAGTACAAGAAAACATAAATTAACTTAAAATTATGAGGTAAAGAAAGGAAACTTCAAAAACCACAGAAGAGAAGTGCCACAGCATTCAACTTTTGTCAGTCAGTAAGCGAAGATCACAACCAACCGAACCGCAGCAGCGATTTGCAAGCGTTTTTCCAGCGTTTTCGGGGCGACTCTTGGAGCGTTATTCGTTTTTTCGAGGGGTAAGCTCATAAAAACGACGACCTCACAGTCAACCAGCCTAAAACAGCTATTACCATTACGTCACGGGCAGCGGGTGATGTTTGACGGGTTACTGGGACAAACGACGAACATCCATATAGAGTGAGTCAAAGGTATAAATTGGCCCGGGGCAAACGACGATTTTGATGGTTTGGTTGGCTAATGCCAACCGACGGAGAGTTGGCCACGCAATGGGCCAAAACCCAGCCTCTAATTAACCGTTTCGCCATTGCAGCTAAGCCCTAAAATGTCGGAGGAGGCGGGCGGTTGGGGGAGTGGCCCTTCCACGTGCGTAGTAGTTATAAAATAACTTTGGTCCCGATACCTTGGGAGCTCAGGGAGTTTGATTAATGAGCGGCTTAAGTGAATCTCAAACCGAATCTGAGCCTGCTCGGCCGCCAGACTGATGAAGTCACTAATTTGACTTAAAAACGCATTAAAAACCATTTTCGATAAGAGCCCAAGCGCCCAGCTCGTGATTTCGGCAAGGGTTTTCCCGTACTTTTCTGCCTCCAAGTCTAGGTCTCGTCTTTGTGAAAGTTGTGCCAAAAAGGCGAAAATAAAACACCGAAAAAACCAAAATTAAACGAAGAAACCAACAAGGCGATGGATAAAATTCCAAAAACGCCTCGGAAGATTTGAGAGTGCAAAGCTCTTGCTTTATGGGACATTGCCTATTGGCAATCAGCTGTGAACATAAATAACGACAGAGATTTGGAGGGTGAACTAAGGGATACCCTATTTATTGGAGGTGAAATTTATAACTATGTACAGGTGCCTTTTGTACTAAAGGTATTTTTATTTTTAAACAATAACAACATTTATTAAATAAACAAATGTGTGCACTTGTTTAGAATTACATAAAATGTACATAACATTTTTTTAAAGTGAGTATAATTTTATTTTAAAATCATTTAAAACCCTTTTTGTACCGCATGCATATTTGTAATTTTAACTTAAATTATTTATAAGATTATTGAAGCTCTTTTTTTCTTTTTATTGTCTAAATGAAACTACCAAAAATCGTATTAAATTTAAATACTACCAAACAAATATACCCCCGCTGAAATAATCCCTTAAACACCACCTTTGGCAACGCACAAAAATTGATTTAAATGCCTCCGCCTAGAGACAAAAGCGGCCGCAGGTAAACTCCTACAATTGTGCGTGGTCTTGGCCATTAAAAGCCTTTTCTTGCCAATAACCAATAGCCAATGTCTGAATGTCTGCGCCGAAGGCAAAAGCAACGGCAGCAGTCACAAATCTGCGACAGATAAAAGCTGTTAAATGACCTTCATTGGCCATAAAAAATCCAAAATCGTCGCCCCAAACAATGAATCGTATCTATGGGCCCCACAAAAAAAAAAACCAGAGGCAACAACAACAATTGGCAAGCAGCGAAAAATTAACCATTTAAATAAATTCACTTTATTGCAGTTCGCATATTGGCGACAATGTAAAACAAACAATAAAAGTTGTCAATAAATAATGGTAGCGTCATGAATGGCCCGGGCCGCTGGACTTCCGGTCTTGATTCGGGCCAAAAAAAAAGCAAAAAAAGCCAAACATATCATATTGTATGTTCGACATGAATCACGGGCCAAAAAGTTCAAAGTTGAGCGGGCTAAATTGAGAGATTAGCTTTGGTGAGACGAGATCAAAGCCTGAGCCCTACCGGCTATATATCTCTGAATATCCGAATATAGCTCTGCTCTGAGCCGAGCTCTGCTTTTTTTTTGTATTTTCTCTGCCCAGAGTTTGCGGCTCTGAACCGCTGCTAACTTGGCTTAGACCGCTCAGTTGGCTACGAGCTGCTGCCGTGAGCATTGGCAAACGCGTGAAACGGAAAACGTTAAACAAAATATCGAGACCCAAACCGAAAACCGAAATATACAAATCGAAATATTCGCCTTGCTCTTCGGTACGTGTTAAGTTTTTTAATTAGTAGAATTTTCAAGTGAATTGGTGGCAATAAGAGAAAATAATTCACCAAAATAAAATAAGCAAAGCCAAGCTTAACAAGTGTAGTGAACGAAAAAAAAAAAAAGGTTAACAAAATTGTGTAGCAAAAAAGACAAAACAAACAATAAGCAGCCGCATACTAGGTGAGTAATTAGCAAAGCGAATAATTTTATTCCCTGCCATAAATTAATAAATTTAATTAATCTGTCATCGCAGACCTGATTTATGATAACATTTTATTGTTTCTATTTGTCCATATACTTGGCTTGTAACCGAAATGTTAAGGTTTCTTAACACCACCAAACACAAATTAAATCAAAGCGATCACAAAACAAAATCCACCAAAAATGCAGACAACACTTTGGGTAAATAAAAACAAAATATATAATAAAAATGGGGAGAAAAAACCTGGCCATTGCCTTGAAAAGTCGTGCTTAATTTCTCAACTAAATGCAGGCATAAAATATATGTTTAAAAAAATTATAATGAAGCCATCTCTAACCAGAGGTATTTGTCTGGCTCAAATCGAACCCATTGTTTTACTCCCTACGGAACCTTAGTTGGTATTAAATAAGACAGCCTCTTTGTTTTACAAAAAGTATCTCTACTTCATCAAGAAAAAATATATATTCCAATTTTAAATTGTATTATTTAATATATGGGTCATTCCATACAGGATTTAAATTCAAAATAAATATATTTTTACTTAATCAAAGATGAATGTGTATATATACTATTTTATATGATAGTTACCTAATGTAGTAGTTAGCCCTCATATAAAACGTAAATATACTTTTATTGCTATATTAATGCAAAAACCCCAACATACATACATTTAAATTAAATAGCCATTTAATTAATTAGCAGTATTTCAAGTTCATTCAGCTCTTTTTGCAGCCTGCTAATATTTCAATTACCCATTATTGGCAACAAAAATCTAAGACTCATCCCCTGAAAAAGTTGGAGTCCAGTGAATAAGTGAGAATGTCTGGGACGAGACAAAGATAAAGATCCGTCAATCGATCATTACTCAGCCGGGACATAATCAATTAAATATAGATAGATGATTTTGCGGCCAAATCATTCAAATAAATTGAATAGAGCCCAGCGATTTTGAGCACTCAATTTCGGAAAAATGGAGCCGCAACCAATGAATTAGCCGCTCAAGTTTGGCCCAAGATCTTTAACAATTTCATTAGCTTTTGGCCCGTCGGCCTAATGATGTGCAAATGGCCCAAAACACACCATAAAGCACACACTGGCAACTGGCACTAAAGTTGCTAAGGGAAACAATGCCAAAGACCAACTCTTGGCCCGACTCTGTCCACGTCCAACTTCTTTTGGCCAACTCTATGATTTATGAGGTGATCGCCTGGCGCAACTTTGGCATCGGCATCGACATCGGGGAAATACCAGCGATACGTGGGTGTAGCCATGTGCAAGACTCCATTAGCAGATCGCAAACACCAAACGAAGCTGGGATTCATGCAGTAAAAAAATAATATCTATATAATTGGGAAAATCGCAAAACAAATTTGGGGTATTTTAATTAATTAAATTTACAGTTTATGGTATATTTTAATTAATTAATTATGTACCTTTTGTCACATATTCATTTTTAAATTAAATTTTAATGTTATAATATAACATTTTTATAAACGTTTTTGCTTGTATTTGCTTGCTTAAATTTGATATGAACTTCCCACCAAATAATTTCAAACAAATAATATTCAATTTTAGTCTTTGGTTCAATTTTATAATAAATTTTTTTTTATTTTAGAATTTTTTCAGTGAATACTGTCCTTTGTCATTGGCGCTTGATTGTTGACTGATTTGTTTTGCTTGGCTTGTGCAAAAGAGCCTGTGATCCCGGAAATCCTATCACAGCTTGAGGCAGGTGTTTTTCTATCACTGTAAATTCCTATTAATTCTTGAATGGTTCACTGTTTTTACAGCCAACCCATGACAGGCTGTTATAGTGGGTTGTTATTGCTGCCTTTTATTCTATAAATAATTGTGGTACACATTTTTATTGAAACTAAAGCAAAAGCTTGACACGAAATCCGGTTTTTAACATTGTCTGTGATAGCTTTTGATTTGATCAATTCCAGGCATGACGGTAAAAAAATTAAATAATATATAATGTTGGGTTTTTTTAAAATTTATAATTAAGTATTTTGTGTACCACTTAAAAAATACAACCAATAATTAATTAAAATTGTCTGGGAAAGTTCCACTTTTATCTAATTTTATAACCAAATAAATGATTAGCATCTATAATTAACGTCTGTTGAACATTTAGAACTTACATTTTAATATCTCATAATTTTCTGCACCATTTAATTAACTTCAAATTTGTGAAATAGACTATGAAAATAAAGTAGAATCGACTACCGCACTTTTAAGCCCCGTTTAGAAGCACTTGTAAATCATTAGAGTTTATAAATATTGTCATTAGCTGACAGCTGGGGGTGGGCAATTGAGAACGCCCCCACAATGGCTGTGGGCGTGACCAGTCCATTATCTCGGTGGCGTATACTTAATCTACGTATACTTAATCTTGTTGTCTTGAGCTTGTTCGTCACTTTCACTTTTGGCAATTTATTTTCGCTATTTGCGGGAGGTGTTCGAGTTGCTGGGGTGTTGTTTGTTTTAGAGGTTGTCGGTTGTGCAGTTCGTGTTTATGTTATTGTTTTAGTTGTTGATTGTTTGACTTAACAATAAGCCCGAGTGAACTCTTACTGGATTTATACGTAGCCCATTTCATGCAATCATTTCATGAAATGGGTGTGTATAAACACCATTGCATGTATTCGGCAACACACGAAAGTTGACTATGAATTCAGCGTCATGGGTGAAATGGAGAGGAGCTACCAACTTAACATTGTATAAATTAGGTGGCAACGCCAATACAAATAGTGTGAACGGATTTTACTTAAATTTTTTGCCAAATTACACTTCTGGCAACTCTGCTGACATGAATACATGCATTCGTCTCTAACGTATAAACAGGGGCTATTTTTAATTCACGCATTCAAGAATTCATGAAATAGCATAGTATAAACTAAGTATCTGTGCTACAACAAATAAACACTTGAAGCAATTTCCGCTGCGGAAAAACCATCAGTTATTGTCTGTTTTGGGTACTCAAGGGAAATGGTGTGAAAATTGCGGAGTATTTGCCATTTTTTTCGACTAATAATTCATGGCAGTTTCTCTTCCCCTTTAGATTTCAGACTTTGCGTTGAAGACAGTTGCTGAATCGCAATCGAGTCGAATGCAAATGCAAATCGACGGCGAATGAATTGACAATGACAAAGAGTATTAAACGTCCGCCCCCTTTTAGTTGTAATCGCGTTCTTCTTACCTATGTGGTGAGTATTTCTTTCGCAGAATTAGTTCATATCATTATAAACATATTTCTTACAGATATTAGCTTGTACAGTAGCCGCCCACAGCTCGCCCCCGCCATGTGGCCTATATGGAGCGCCGCCTTGCCAATTTCTCCCGGCTCCACCTGGACAAACGCCCACCTGTGCTCGTCCTGGGAAAACTTACTGCGAACACGCCGATAACTATCCCACGTAAGTTGGATATATCCAGGGATCTACTGGGAATTTTATAGGATTTTAAAGAGCGTTTTTTGTAGTTTAAATATTTAAAGAAAATTTCATTTGGGTTCATTGAATAATAGAGTGTATCGAAAATCAACTTTTCTTGATTTTCGATGAGGCTGGGTGCGGATATGTTGTAAAACCATGTCAAATGAAAGCACAAGAAATTTCAGCCCGAAAGGATAACAGTTACTATCCCCACATCGTCCTTGAAATTTTAAAATTTTCATGGAAACTCGATTTTTTTTTTTTTTTTTGATAACGCTGGGTGCGGAAAAATTGTAAAACAATGTCAAATGAAAGCAAAAAATGTTTCAGCTCGAAAGGATAATATTTACTATCCCGCAACGTTTTTGAAATTTAAATTTGCATGAAAACATGCAAATTTGCTCGTATTTGCACGGCGACCTGAAGATCGGTAGGGCAATTTCAGCAAATGCGGCATACATATTCAGTTTAATCTATATTTAAATTTATTTGGACTGTTAGATAATCTATCGAAATCATACCTGCGAAGCTGAAATTGCTGAAATTTCCCTACCGATCTTCAGTTCGCCGTGCAAAGCTACGAGCAAATTTGCATGTTTTCATGCAAATTTCGAAATTTCAAAAACGTTGCGGGGATAGTAAATATTATCCTTTCGAGCTGAAACTTTTTTTTGCTTTCATTTGACATTGTTTTACAACATATCCGCACCCGGCCTCATCGAAAATCAAGAAAAGTTGATTTTCGATACACTCTATTGAATAACAAGGAACTTTTTGAATAGCTAGGTTTTAAAGTAAATTAAATTTTACATTTATTTAAATTTTACAAAATATGTTTAAGAATTTGTAAAGTTAAAGATTTTTATAAACAATCTTAACAGGTTTTCTCAACTAACTAACTATTAAAAATTTATAAGATTTACAATAGACTTTTTTAGCATTTTCTATTTAAATTATGAAAAGACTTCGATCTCTTATTATTGTATGTAAATATTTGTCAAACTTATAGTAAAGCATATTAAATCACAAAAATCTACCTTAAAACAACATCATTATTTAGAGGTCCATATTAACCAGAAAAAAAAACCGAAATCAATATCAGGTTCAATTCACTTCATATCCAACTTCAAACCGAGCATCTCTTGATAGTTGGCCATACGCAAGTCCATTAAATTTCCACTTCATTCAAATGCATTTCAAACAAATGTTTGGCCACGAGACAATTTGAGTTTCAATTTGAATTCGCTATCGAAATGGAAACTTGTTCGATCGCATCTCATTAGCATATGAGTATGAGTATCTTTTGTGGCTGCTTCCGCAACGAGCTCTCAGATGCTCAGATGCTCAGATACAGATACTTAATACTTCTGCTCTCATCTCAGCCATCTCAGCCAGCTGGGCGAATTCCTTGACCCAATAAACTTGAATTGACAGTTCAAGACACTTTGTGTTTGGCTCCGCATGCTGCTTCTTAATAATATAACTTTGGCGACGATGCGACGACGACTGGCCGCGTGCTTCTCGAATATTTATGAATGCTGCTTTTGCTCCTCCAATGAATAATCGTGTATTTGGGCATCACAAGTTGCTTAGACCGGCACTTGAGCGTGAGCCTAGTGTATTTTGTATGTGCTTATGATTTCTTGAGGAGGAAATTATGATTTATTCAATGCATAAAACATATTTTTCATAAATTTATTGACTTTTAAAATATTATTTTAATTGGTATATATGATAAAATATTATAAGTGAACAGAATTTTTTAAAGCCATAGCTTTACGTTGTTTTAACGTAAATATACCTAAATTGTAATGGTTTATAAGTTTTTTTCATACGTTGTTTTAATCTACTTAAACAACAATTGCAATACATTACTTAAGTCATATGATTTAGCAGCTGTTTAAATTGTTTGATTTTGATAAAAATTTATAATTAGTAATGGAATAAAAATCAACAGCAAATTAGTGCATATTTTAATAATATACATATTTTTATAGTTTATTACTTTTACATTATAACTTTTATTATTTAAATCTAAATTAAACTAAATTCCCATGAAAGGGCATCCACTGTTCACCACATGACTCCACATGACCCCCAGTGCACATCTTGTCTTACGTGCTCCGAAGATGGCACTCAAATTTGTTGTTTTGTTTGTTTGTTTATCATCCGCCTTCGCTGGACTGGTTGACCGTGTTTGTCCGTTGCTATTTTTAGAGCATTTCTTCGGCTTGGATTTAAATAATATGTGCGTTAGTGGGTAATGGTAATGCGAATGGCTTGGTGATAAGCGTGCGGCGCCGGCGGGGCAATTAAATAGGCATTTTTATTACAATGCTTGCATTGGAATTTCAGTGCGTTGCATAATTCTCAAAAATATATTTTTAAAAAGATATCATATGGGAAAGCCCAAAGCGGGTTTTTTTTTACCATAGGTGGGGTCTTAACCCTCCCCCGCGCCCTAACCCTTCAATTTCCCTTCTTGTTTTTGGTGGCACGTGATGGGCATGCGATGCCAGTTGATAAGAAACGCAAAGAAGAAAATAAACTGCGGCACTGCCAATTTATTATTTACGATGTCTGCGCCTCCCAAACAAAATTTTTTTTTCTTTTTTTTTTTGGTCTTGCCCGGCGGCCGCATATTAATTATGATACTCATATTTGATTTGGCTTGAGCAACGCCGCAATTACCATTTCCATGGCAATTTCTGGCACTTGTCAGTCAGTCAGTCGGTGGTCTGTGACTTGCATAAGTTTTTGGCTCCGACAAGTGCCTTTGATACCCGCTTTCCCAGCCTGTTAACCATCGCAGCTTGCATCACGCATTGTTTCTCTCTGGCACGCAGGAAAAAATCAGAAAAAATCAGATTAAATCAGGTCATTTTCCACGTGTCATTCACAGGTACGAGTGGTACAAATATGCATCTACATTAATTAATTTATTAACAAATATTCACAGCACGGAATTTTGTGGAGCATTGATTTATATTTTTATGTATTTATATGAAATATATGTTAATATTTAAGCTTTGTTAAGAACTTAAATAAATTACTGCTAAATTGTTTCCTATAAGTACCTAGTGTAAATATATTTCTTTAGAACCCCTGATTAAATATTTTAACGATTTATGTATTTCTTTTCAGGTATCTCATCAAAAGCCTTGTGCGAAAGTGGGGCTATGAGGCAGGCACTTTGCTGGTGGACGAAACCTGGGAGGATTTTGCGGCTGTGGCGTGGCATGATACCCCCGTTTTCTATGATCCCAAGTCCATCTTCCCGCCACGCGATCCCAATGCCCAGGACTTCAATGGCTATAGCTACCAGACTCCATTTGGTGGAAACCCCCAGAGAGTGGGTGGCGGTGGTAATCCCCTCTTCGCCAGCAGTCCCTCGACGGAAGCACCAACGTGAGTACTCAGAAAATAGTTAAAAAATATCAATTTGATGTATGACCAGCAATTTAAACTCGACTGTTCCGGTAACTGATTTTGAGCGACTTTGAAGGTCTTCATTAAGATTCGATTTGTATGTTTGGTATAGTAACAGAAAAGAGAAAACTCATTAGAACTTGGCCTTAAAAATGGTGTTTCTAAAATGTTAATAGCTTTTTAAAACAGATCATAAAGCATAGCACAGTGGTAACATTATCACACATATTACGTACTTAATTGTGTAAACTCCGGCTTGGCTTTTTAACTTTTTAAGTCATTTTTTATTTTAAACGAAAAATAATTTTATAAATAATTTAAACAAAGAAACCATTTTTAAGACAAATCTTCGAACCTATATTTTTCCATTGTTTTTTTTATAAGTAACATATTCCCAATATATATGATTTTCTCAATTGTTTCTTAAATTCTTGCAACACCTTAGGTATCTCCTGTACACCTCCTCGGGCGGAGGACATCGCTCGGGTCAGCGGTACAACAGTCCCCAGGGTGGCACCTCATCCTCCGGTGGTCACTTGTACTTCAACCAGGGTGGCAAGTCGACTCCCTACAACGCCACGCTCTGGCTGAAGAGGTTGGTGAGGGATCTCAGTCGCAAGCAGAGGCAAGCTAGTGAGGACGAGGAGGTGGAGGAGGAGGTGGTCGAGGAGGACGCTGAAGAGGCGGAGGAAGAGGACGAACCGGAGGCAAAGGAGCCAGCGGGTGTAGAGGATCACTCGCAGAGCAAACGCGATGTCTCGCTCAACATGGATCTCTTGGATATCGTGGGCGTAGAGGCCCCCAATCCGCTGAAGAAGCGCTCGCGCACCAAGCGCCAAAGTCCTGGGCGCTCCACCTTATGCCAGACCACCTCCCAGTTCATCACTCCGCAGGCGGCGCTCAACAGCCGCGGCAACTGGATGTTCGTGGTCAACGAGCAGAACACTGCCCGCCAGATGGTCAAGGCGGAGCTATGCGCGTGAGTAGACTTATGGGTGTTATGGAAAATCGAAGGCAGCTAATTTAATTAGCTTGTTCTTAGGGGGAAGTTTCTGCATGGATGGATTTTCTTTAAAGTCTAATTTGAAATTCTTCTCTTAAAATTTTAGCCAAATTTATTCATTCATTTATTCTTCGTTCATTTTTGATAAATGTACAATAAAAGAAAAACCGGGAAACACAGATTTTTTTGTGCATAACTATTGTAATATTGATTACACCCTCGGAAAAGCAATCCCAATAGAAATCGGTTGTCAACTCAATAAATTGTGTTCAGAAAACCTTGGGGTTTTTTTTCCCCATTTTCTTAAAACAAAAAAATAAAAAACTACCTACTTAAAAAATATAATTTTTCTGTGCTCTTTTTAATTTTGTATTTTCGTTAGAGTCTTATTTGAATTTAAACTTTGAGTCCAATTACTCGTCATTCACTTTCGGCTTTAAGATAATAATATAATAAAAAAAATAACGTAAATAACGTGCGACAATTCTTGTTTGCTTACAATTATCAAGGTTTAAATAAGGCGCCCTGAAATTGTGTTTTTATATACATACATATGTATATTTGCTTTGTGTCTCGGCTAAGAGCTAAGAAAGCAGTGCACTGCTTGAATGCTCAATCCAAAATGGTTTGAAACCAGGATACATATATATTTTTCTTAATTTATAAACTTTAAAAACAAAGAATAAAAGCATGAAACATGATTTTTTTTTAATAATAATATTTAACATTTAAGAGTTTTAGAAATAATGGTTGGTTAAACTTTTTTTTGTTTCGGTTTCATAATGAATAATTCTCTAATTATTAAGTTGCATTAGGGGATAAGCCGAGTGACTTGTCCATCCAGCCATCTTTGAAGTAGCCTTTCCCGCTCATTATTTCGATCCTTAACCCCACCTCCTGTGCGACACACCCCTCACCGTTTTCAGCACTTGTAATCAGTGACGAGGTGTCATGCCAACCCCATTCCATTCCAATGTTAATAATTCGCAGCGGGACGCCCGAGGTTTCCCCCTTCTATTTTTTTTACTTTTTTTTTAAGGACTAGGGGAAATCCCTCGCCTTCTTTCTCTTCCTTTCCCACGTGGGCACGTGGTTAGTGCAGGTCTAAGGAACTAAGGCCCGTTAACACGGTGTCATAATTGCGGTTAAACGAATTATCACACCCCGAAAAGGCGAGAGAAATGCCAGAGCAGGCCACATCCTTGTCCCCTGTTTTATTCCCCTCTGCTTGGTCCTTTGGTCCTGCCTTCCCCTTTTTTTTGGATGCGATGCGTACGCTGCTCGAAAACCTTTCCACGCTCATCCGATCCGGAAAAAGCGCAAACAAATGCGAGCAACTTGGGGTGAGGGTGAGGTGGTGGCTCTGTTTCTGTTTCCTGGTTCCTTGGGTTGGGTCAACGCGTTGCCCTAATTGTTGCCCGTTTGTCCCGCTTTTTGGTCGCCCTGCCCTCTTCCCTTCCTGATTCCCCTGCCCCTTTGCACTACCACTTGTTGTTAGCAGTGAACCCGGTAACCCGGTACTTGGCGCAATTTGTTTAACCAAATGGAGTACCTACGCAGGCGCGCATAAATCTTGGCCAAGGAACAGCTGGCAACAGGGATACACGGAGAAAACTAAACGTTTGGATAACTTTTGATTTTTTTAATGTATTAATTTATACGCTTTCAAAAACTTTCCTTAAATAATACCTAATAATTAAACATTAAAAGTATAAAGTAGGTTTTACCTTAATTTAAAATTAGAAAATATAAAATAATTATAAGAAAAATAACAAAAAATTTGTGTTATCTTACATGCAAGTATAATTTTGGAGAGGACATTTTTTGTAATTGAGGAAATTTTAATTGTTTGTATAGCCACATATTTAAATATTTCTTACATCAGTTTATCTTACTGATTCCTTACGTAATTTAAATCTTTTAAAACAAAATTTTATTTTTTTAAAAGTTTTTAATTTAAATGTGGTTTTTGTTTACCAATTTTTGAAGACATTTGTTTCCTGTGCAGGGATTGTACCGTTGTTGCTTCCGCTCGACCAGCTACTCCTTATCAATTACATACGATTCCCGTTTTAACGAGTTCGTTAAACTTTCAACTCTGCTCCGCCTGCGAGATCTCCTTTTTTTTTCTTCCTTGCATAAGAAGTAGAGTCGCAGCTGGAGCTCTTTATTTATAACTGCAACCCACAACTAAATTTCGGCGCAATTGTTGATTTTTAGCATTTAGTATTCCACATTCCCCACTTACTGTATGTATTCCATTTATTTTTCAGCTCGAACACCTGCTCGAACCTGTGCGAATTGCCCAACGGCTACAACTCGAGATGCGAGCAGAAGTTTGTGCAAAAACGTTTAATTGCGCTCCAGGGCAACGGGCAGAATCTGTACACGGACACGTTCTGGTTTCCCAGTTGCTGTGTCTGCACGATAGCCGCCAATTAAATGTGTCAGGATGGGCGGCAGGATGAGCGGATGGATCGAATCTCTCCTCCCTGGACAGGACTCTTTGGCCAATTCATATCTGATAACTAAACCACACACACACACACCCCTCACACACAACACACACACTCCCCCTTTCTCTCACTCATGTAGTTACACACACAATGTAGTTCTTAAAAATGTAATTTAAATCGAAAACATCGAGTGAGGCATGCAAAATTGGATTTAAGCCCGCAAATCCCTTTGAATTTTGTATAGTAGCATTAGCATTACCCTGTGAGCAATCTAACGGATATCAAATAAACAACGATTCGAGGCGATGTTTTTTTTCAAGTTTAAGTTTTGTTGGACTTATTTTTTTGGGTGGAATAAAAAATGCGTTGCTAAAATGATAGTTCTACTAAGCAATCATCCTAAAAACCCATAAAAAACAACAACATTTTCCAAATAAAAATGTCAAGCATTTTAATTTAGTTTAAATAAAGTAAACAGAAAAGATACCACAACACACAAAAATTTGTTCTGCAAAAAGTCACCCAGAAGCACTTCCTTAATTTCTAAAAACAACCAAGTAAAACCTCTTTAACCAGGCTATAAATAATTTCATAATAACTAAAAACAACCAATTAAAATCCTTTTACAAATTGTAATACACCTTTACACAGACCATAAATAATTCCATAAATCCTCCATTCAATCAGCACTCGCAGTGCACACTTTTCAATTGTAAGCACATAATGACACAGGAAGATTTGCCACAAACAATTTTATTAAGCCCTGGGCATAGTGCAAATCGGATTTTGTGGTTTTTAATTAATATAGTTATTCCTTTGGCCGCTGTGCCAACACACACAGACCCCAAAGGACTCGCAACTTTTAATTGTGAAATGGCAAAATGAGAGTTTCCGCATCGGGAAAAACGCAGCAAAAAGCATCAACAACTACACCTGCTGTGACTGCGACTGTTGCTGCTGTGCTGCAAATGCAATTGCGTTCCATAAATCCAGAAACAATAATCGTAAAATAACATCAGGTGTCACGCGCACGAAACGCGGCTCAAAAAAGGGGCCAGTCATAAGTATATGTGCGTGGATTGTCGATGAGGGGGGACTGGGGATGGGGGATGAGGACTCCAAACATGGAGGATATAGCGGCATAGCTTGTCAGAGGACATGGAATCGATGT
The DNA here is from genome assembly GCA_018150695.1 of Drosophila oshimai. NCBI lineage: Eukaryota > Metazoa > Arthropoda > Insecta > Diptera > Drosophilidae > Drosophila > Drosophila oshimai. The sequence goes on from JAECWM010000097.1 coordinate 33,304, forward strand.
ATTGATGGGCGATGCTATGGCCCGATGATGTATGCCCATGTGCCCGTACATCTGTGACACTAAAAGTGCTCCAGATGGCTCCAACTTGGTGACAGGATGGAGCACAGTAGCTGAAGTTAAAGAGTCCTGCTTAGGTTTTTATATGGAATCAGCGGAAATACAAGAACAAATTAGATAAACATTTGTATGTTCTTTTAATAATCTATTTTTATTTAAATCCATTTGAAAGGTTTCTTTTAGGTAAACAAAAATAGCTACATATTTTTGAATTTAAAAATATTTTGTTTTTATGATAATTATCTCACTTACTAAATTAAACTACCTACTTATTTAAATTACTTATCTTTTAAAATATTAATATAGTTTCTTAAGTGATATTTAATCCTTAAAAATGATTAAGCCTTAAAGGCTAGTTGGTTTTCATACTTTAAGCTTTACTGAATCAATTCACAGCCAAAACAAACTCTCTAGCAATCAGGTAAAATTCTTGTAAGCAAATACCAATACCTCCTACCTCACAACCCACTTGGTTATATCATAGGCAACTCTATGCTCCTCCCAAGTGTTTTGATAAATACTATAAATGCACACACTTGAACAACCAGAGATATTTGCTGTGGGTTATGCAATATTTTGCATTGCATAACCAACCTACCAATGGCCAAAGAAACGAGAAATATATATATTGATAAGTCAGGGTTCGAGTGTTTGCATGGCCGAAAATCTCAATTAAGCCAAAGGTGCAACAGCCTCGTCCTGCTGCTGCAACTTGTACTTTGTATTCGGTATTTTGTATTTTCGTTTTTGTACCTGTTGTGAAAAATTCAGGCAGCGATTCAAACTGGCACAGTGGGACGGAACCCACCCACCGAGCCCTGTTTCTATTGAGGCTCATCTCACACCCCATGAACTCAACTCCGCCGAGGGTTAATTTGTCCTCCATAAGGATACGTTCTGTATATGTGTACGAAAGAGAGAGAGGGAGAGAGAGGATTGCTTGCATGTATTGTGCAGAGTTTTAGCAATGATTAGCATCACGAAATGGAAAACCATTGTTCCAATACGCAGTCGAGGAACCAGGTAAAAAGGCATTGACAAATCAGGTAAGCATAAGTCCACAACACAAAAAAAATCACCAACACACACATGGGTTTGAAAAGAAGAAATTGTTGCAATTAAAGTTTGGGGCTGGGGAAAAAATTTTAAATTAATTACCAAGGGAGGAATGTCAATCATTGTTTTTACGAATCACTAAATTAATTAGTTTTTACGCTGCTTATCAATCTTTAAATTACTATATTTACTATATTTAAATTTTGAGTTACAAGTGATTTTTATTAATAATCAGATTTTTTATCAATAAACATCAGATTCGATAAATATAGTTTTTTAATTAAAATTTGATTATTTTAAATCTTAAGATATCTATGACAACAGCAAGAAGAAAACAAATTCGTTTTATTGTATAATTCTGATTGTCTACAAAACGGGTCCGGGCTTTGACTTATTTTGACTTCGGGTAAAAATTAATTTTAAATATACACACAAAAGTATTATTGGAATATTTTTAATATTCTTTGACTTAAATAGTTATTAAAAGTAGGTTCATTTGATTTAGTTGTTGAAGTTATTTTATTTATATAAATTGTTCTTTAAAAGAAGGTACTTCTATAACTGCATTTTCAATTGTTAATGAACTTCGAGTTAATAAATATTTTTAAATATAAAAAAGGATAAAAATATATTTTCAATTACAACTCTTAAATTAAATTTTTTTTAGAGTACCTTTGCTTTAAATTTGACTTTGCCAGTGAAACGTTGTGAGCTGCAGAGCTGCAGGCTCCTTTTCTCTAAGGACGGTCAATGTCCAGAGAGATCCCCCCCTTCCCCCTTCTGCACCACCCCCCTTCAAAATAAAAACCCAACAACAGCGAGCAGCTGAAGTTTCTGCCAGTCCAACAACAACAACAGCAAACAGAAAGAGAGGGCAGCAATTTTGTGGCTGCCTGGCAACCGATGAGAAAGAGGAGAAAGAGAAAGAGATGGCCTGATGCTGATGACGAGCAGAGTGCAGAGTTAAGGCATCAGAAACAACAACAACAACAAGCAGCAGCAGCAGCGGCAGCAGTGGCAGCAACAATGCAGCAGCAGCGCTGCCGGCGTCGTTTGTTGTTGCTGTGCGTTGTGTATACAAATTTAACATCTGCTCCTTTCATGATTTCGGAAAACTCAACTCAAAAACTCGTACAAACAGCGAGGGCTGTAATGGCACAAATATAAAAATATGCGATAGTATGGGTCTCCATATCTCTCTCTCTCTTTCTCTTGGTGTGTATCCCTCTCTTTCACACACTGTGTGTGTTGTGCGTGCTTAGCTTCTTCTAGTTGTTGTTGCTGCTGCTGCTGCTGCTGTTAATGCATTTGGCTTGCTTTACTCGTATTACGTGCATTTGCCACTTCTCAGATACGAAGATACTGAGATAGTGAGATACTCGGATGCAGAGTCTCAAGTAAAAGATACTCCACTGAATCTGTGAGATACTCGTAGTAAACGAAAGGCAGCGGCCAACTGGCGGATCTTAAGCGGAATGAAATAAATTAAAATAAGATGAGGATGCAACACAGCATCCACAGGATACTCTGGTCCTGGCGGATGGGATGCCACATGCATCTTCTGCCGGTGCATTCAACTTCCAAGCGAGATTTTGGTTCTTCGTTTTTGGTATTTGCCCTTGGAGAATTTAGGGAATTTAATAGATATCACAGAGTTGGATGCACTATAAACAATATTTTATATATAATACATATTAAAGTACTCTTAAAAATTTATTTTCTATTTCATTGTGTAATGTATAATTACTTAGTTCCACTTCATTAAAGATATTTATTTTAAACTATTCAGATTTTATTTTTGTATATTTTTAGGTATAGTAAACTAAAGTAAATTACTATGACTTGACTATGATTTGTTGACTTACTTTTAAATTTCCATACCTCACTAACAACCCCAGATGGTCACAATTTCACGAATTTTTGATTTTGTCAATAAGAACGGAATATGAAATATTATATTTGCATTCTTGCATTGTTATTTAATTAATTTCAATATTTTGAAACCGAAATACTTTAAAATTAAAAGTTCAAAAACCAGTCTTAGTTCTTTGATAATTTTTCTGTATTTGTATTCATTCAGATTATTTTATTAATTCATTAATTCTTTTTCTAATGAAAATTAGAGGCACATTACATTTTCTGCTAAAAATTGCAGTGTAATAAATATCTAAAATTTTTGTTTTTATTTTTAGCGAACATTTCGTTCATTTTTCAAATACTTTAGCCGCACCAACTGTCAGATACATTTCTGGTTTCCTTTGCCGTCCGTCTTTTTATTGTGGCTGCTTGCAGTGTGAATGTCCTTTGCTGTCCTCACAAAGGACACGCAGGAAAGCGAATAAGAGAGAGGGATTTAAAAAAAGAAAAAAAAGATAAAGAGCAGAATGCACAATCAAGAAGAGAAACTTGCAGCAGCTTTTGCTACTGCAAATAGAAGTAGAACTTCTTTGGGGATCGTGAACTTAGGACTGTCTAAGAGAAAACTATGACCCAAAAGCCGGCTGCATCTTGTTGTTTGTGCAGATGTTTCTGTAAAGGTTCCTCGTGGGATTTTCTTCACCATGGGACAGGTCAGTGCTCGGAGTTTTTATGGTTAAGGGTTGAGCCCCTGGATACCCGAATGGAATGATTTTCCATTACGCAATGCAAATAGGCGGCAGCGTTCCGCGTTCATTTCATTTCACTTTGTTTTGTTACTTCACTGTCAGCGGCAGGCAACAATGCAACTACTGTCAAGGTTTCCCATTTTCCGCCGTGGATTTCCCTGTGCATCAAAAGGCGAAAAAATGGCAGCACCACTCCACTAATAGTTGGCATGAAACGAGGTTGCAAAAGGACCACCAAAAAAAAAAGTGAAATGAAATCAACTGACATATAGAGCCACCCCCACCCCCTCTCTCTCTTTGCGCAAAAATAAAAAGGGGCAAAACGCAGAAGGCAAATTGTACCAAAATCCCGCAACAGCAGCCAGTGCAATGCCAGGATATATGGCACATGCCCACAAGGTCCTGCGTCCTGCGTCCAGCAGCAGCAGCACCGCAGCAACAGCAAAAGCACCGCAGCAACAGAAGCGAGAAAACAAGTTAACTCTTAACTACGCTGAAGTTTGTTTACCCTTGTTGTCATAACAAAATATACATAGATATTTGAGGTCATAATTTTTATGATATTTTTGAAATATATTTTAAGGGATTTTGTTACAAATGAAGTAATTAAATACCTCTATAAAACCATGTTATTTGATCATACTTAACTTCACAATTATATTGAAATTTATAAAAAATGTATTTAAAAACATTGCAATAGTTTTTAAACTAAGCAACTAACTTGCACAGAAAAAGAAGACCATCTAGAATTTATAAATATTTCATGGTCATAATAACCCTTTTCACAAAATCATAACACCCTTGTTTTTAGAGTATCAAATAAGAGCAGCAGAAAATATCTCGTAGTGCACATAGATTGCAAGTTCGCATTGTGAGCGCGAAACTAGGGAAAAAAATTTTTAATTGGAACAACAACTGTACAGCGGCGCAGCAGCAGCAGCAACAACAACAACAACACCAACAACAGCAACAAAAGCGCACTTCAAACGCCGCATGTTCGTGTCCGTGTCGCTGTCTCTGTGTGTGTGCGTTTGTGTGTTAATGAAAGAGAGAGGACATGCAGCTGTAAATATCCCTCTGCCTGTGTGTGAGTGTGGGTATTGGCAGGACTCTCGAGCAAAGAGTTGCAACAGCAACACCAACTGCAACATCAACAGCAGCAACAAGCAGCGGTTGGAAAGGTCGATCGCAGGTTGCAAGGGAGAGAGCCAGAAAAAACCCGAGATCCAACCTCTCAATTGAAGAACAGGGTGACCTCGGCAATTTCTTTTAATTAATAAAAATAAATAACATTTTGTTTTAACTGTTCTTAATATTTTTGAAAATTTTTTTATACTTATTTTTTTAATTATTTAGTTAAAATAAAATTTTCTTACGTCACCTACAAAGTTACAAAAAATTATGTTTAGAATTAAAAAAAAGTTTAGAAATATATACACATTTTTAAGAACTTTAAACTACTTTGTAAAGATTGTGAGTAAAGATTTGATTTAAGATGATTTTAGTGCTCATAAAATTAATAAAATCGAATTATAGAGTTAAATAGTACATTATTGTTTTATATTTCTTTCATTACTGAAGTTAACCTTATGAATAAAATGCTTAGAAATTCAACATGAACCCATAATTAAACTACAAAATTTAAACTATCCCCTAACTAGTAAAAAAATAAGAAAATATATATATTTGTCATTCAAATTTAAATCAATCTTTTAACAAAAAATGTTTTTTAAATCTTCGAAACCGTCTACCGACCAGCAACTGGCAACGTGTTGCTGTCGCACACGTTCGACTGCGCAGTGGTTGCGTGTTGCATGTTGCTGGTGTGCTGGTGTCGTCGGGGTTGGTTTGTTGCCGCTTTCAGATGCACGGCGCAATCAGTTGTTGTGTATCCTTCGGGTGAAAAGTTTCCTACAAAACACGAACTTAGCACCGCCGCCGTCGCCGTTCGTCAGAAACGCTAGAAACGATTGCGAGTGCGAGTGCGAAAGTGTCTTTCAGTTCAGTTAGCCACCCACTAACTATTAGCTATTCGGGGGGCAGAACACTCTCCTGCGGATGTGATCGAGTTCAAGGACTCGCGACTAACTAGTTCCAGTTTCGAAATCACCAAGATAAAAAGTGACCAATGTGCCCAGTGAAATTTGAGGGGATTCGAGACCACAACAAAATCGAGAACTGCCGCAATTGCCGCATCTGCCGTTCTGAGTTTTCCCTTCTGAATCCCGGTCTGCAGTTCTAGTTTCGCGCTCGGTTTTCCTGGTTTTTCCAGCACCGCCGCATTCTTTCTTCTTTTGCGTTCCATTCCGTTTTCCGTTTTCGCGTCGCGGCTTGTTATTGTCAACTTTCGTTTTCGTGCGGTTTTTCGCGGCTTTTCTAACGGTCCAACAACGGGCGGCGAATGGATAAGGAAATTGGCCTGGATTTCCAATAGCCACAATATACTCGGCACTTTTCACGAGGAAATATTCAATAAAGGCAAGCGAAATGGATTAACAACAAAGGTTTGTATTTGGGTTCATAAGGATCTCTCTTAATAATATTTAAAATTAAAATAACCTCTTGGAAATAACCTCTTAAATGTAAATGTGAGTCTTTTTATAAATTTTGTGTTTCATAAGCATAAAATAAAATTAACAACAAAAGATATTTATACTTTTAAGTACAGATACTTTGAAGTACAAAGAATATTGATAAAAAGCATTCAAAGATCTAGGATTACATTTGAGTTCAAACATCAACTTTATTATAAATGTAAAAAAATGTCCGTACCTTTGTGTCTATTCCAATAGCCCAGAGTCCTTAAGAAACTTAGAAAAGGTAAATAAAAGGCACATCATACGGTTCAAAAAACAAAACATAAACCATTTTAATCGAACAGAGAAAAATACAAATTTTCTTAATTTCTTACAAATTAAACCCAATTTAAAAGTTTAAAAACAAAGAAAGCCACAAATACAACTCACAAAAACAAAGTCCGAACGAAGACTTTCAAGTAGCGACTCCTCAAAACAACCAAGAGTTGCCATATCCCTTTCATAAAACCGACTCCAATTTGTTTAACCAATTAAGAAAACATATAACAATATTGAGCTCCATTCAATTATACAAAAAAACCTACGCCCCTTTGATAATCCCCCAATTAAAATACCCTCTCGACCGAGGCCCAAAGAAAAACAAATTTCCAATTGAAATTTGCATTTGGGCCACAGGAAATACTTTCAAAGCGTAAACACGTAAACAACGAGATAACAATTGTTATTGGTCAACCGAGGATCAAATTACAATAAGTGCAGGCTCAAAGGTAGCCCCAAAAAATAAATAACAAAATCATCTAAACAGGCAATTTCAGGCAGCTTTATTTGTGCAAGACAAATAAACAAGAATAAAAAATAATAAAGTTGCGGCATAAGGCAAAGTTTTCTTTTTCTTTTCGGTTTTTTTGGAACAAGAACATTTTTGGAAATGAGTAATGACAACAGAAGGAGAAGAACTGTTGCTGATAGATACATTTGGCGTTTGTGTTTGCGCCAACTTAAATTAAAAAGCAGCGGGCTCTGAAGTTCTGGATGTGAAGAGTTGAGATGAGTTGAGTTATGCCATGCTCAGGGCCTCAAAACGTGCCACAAAGACACAAATACAGGGGCACAGCACAGATACAAAGATACAGATACTCGTAACTAACAGTAACGTGCGTACGCCAGTGCACATCTTCAAGATACATTTTTGGCGCGCTCAGAACAGAACAGAAGCGCCAAATAAAACAAAAAAAAAGGGAAAAGAAAGGAACGAGAAGCACAACAGAAAGCAAAAAGCTGAAGACACACATACTTTAGCCCCTACAGATTCTCAGATACTCAGATACTCTCAGGCAATAAAGAGAATTTAAAGAAAGATAAATAATAAAACCAAACAAATTGAGGCGCAGCCCGCAAAAGAAGTTCAAGTTCAGCGGCGCTGCTCAAGTATTTGTATCTGTATCTGATGGATGCAATTTGTCGGATGCCGCCTGCAAGTTTATGACTGCAATGCATTTACCCCCAATCAATTACCAGATACACTCTATATTTAGCTTCTATATTTTGTTTACATTCAAACGCCTGCCTTCGGCCTGTCTTCATTCATGAAATACAAGCCAAAATAAAAAAGGACACACACGCAGGCAAATTAAGGCTTTGACCTAGAGAAAAATAAACAACACCCAGGTTATGGCCACCCACTCCCACCCCCCCACCCTCCCACTCGTTAACGGTAACGTGCGTGACTTTGAAAGCATGCCAGGCAAATGACAAACTCGTAAATCTCAACACACTCACGGGAAGTGGGTGGACGTAGGGGGCGGGGTGGTGGGTTTTATAAGTACCCTCACTCGTATTCGTATTCATATACGCTTAATACCCGGCCGGGTATTCCTGTCCATGGCTTGAACAACTCTGTGGAAGCTCCTTGCATGGCTTCATTGTGCCGCACAGCACGTTTCATTTCATCCACACCTGCACCACCGCACCACCCCCGCGCACCACCCAATCCACCCAAACCGCCGCCAACCTTCGGCACAACTCAATTTACACGTGACACACAGAAGAACGAGAACGAGATGTGGAGCACCAGGCACTGCCTGGTGAATTAACTCATGAGATAAATTTATGAAAAAGATATTTTGGACGCGCTTTTTGGTTCAAAGATAACATTTTGAACCATTTTAATAATATCCAAAAATGAAGAAAATTATTGAAATTGTTAAAAGATTTAGGCATGAAGAACGAGATGTTCAGCACGCACAACTAGGCAAATTGGCTCAATAAAGAACCTTATGAAAAATAAATATAAAGACAAGCACACGCTTTTTATTTCGGAGATAACATTGTGAATTACACATCAAATTAGTTTCTCGCATTTACATAGCCAACATTTTACTCCAAAAGCATTTGAATAATTTTAGGAAATTTGGTTACAAGTTCAGCTAAAGATAATTAGTGAGTGACTCCATGTTAATGTTTTCCTAAAATAAAACATTACACTAGCAATGTTTTAAATCAAACAAAAAACCCCAACCATCTTAAAGACATCAAGAAGTTAGCCAAAACTTCCTTTTAATAACACCCTTTTAAGGTAAATGAATTGCATTTTATTAACGAGCTTATCAGGTGTCTTGAAACACTTCCTTCCGTAAAATATCAATGCACTCAAGTACTTCCACCACCTTAATATGAAATGCAATTTAAGCCGGCAACTTCATATCATTAACATAAAATAAAAGTAATTCCCCACCCAGCAACCGGTTCGTAGGGCTTCTTGTAATTTTAGCCTGCAAAACGATTCCACCCCACCGAAACTGGAATTTTATTCATTAACTTGCAGCGCAGCATTTGGCAATTGTACAACATGCATAAATATGCAAACTTATTATGCCCCGAAAATAGTTGCAGCATAGTGAAATGCTGGGGAAAAATGTTAATTAATATTTTGGAACAACTGTTTTTAAACAATCTCATCATATATGTGGAAAAGTTGTAAACAAGCGCAGAATGTTCGGATAACATATTAAAATATTACATTGAAGCGGATGAGCTGGGAAAGTGGTTAGCAGGGAGCGAAGATGGAGAAGGGGAGCACTTCATTTGCACAAATGGAGCGTCAGCTTGACAGACAGACAGGAGGGAGGAGGATGGAGGAGTCCTGCAGGATTCGGGATCAGGGATTTTGCGTTGGGATGTGCAGAACAAGCTCCTGCTCCACAGTCGTTTGTTGCACTTGTTATCAGAGTGGCTGTGGTGTAGTGTGGTGGCTGTGGGTTAAGGGGTAACTCTATCTCATGGGGCTTACTTGGCTTAATAAGGAAATGGGTAAGGTACAAGATTAGAAATTTAATACTATTATTATTATAACCCGAACTTAAATAATGTTAATTATGTCTAAGAGGTGTCTCTGAAATAAGAAATAAAACAAAATATAAAAAATGTTCATGTAAATAAGTTGTAAAATAATTCCTTAAATATTTTTTTAATTTCTTACTTGGGAAACCGCTTAGTCCACAGTCTCACCTTAAATTCCCATCATATTTTACACTCTTCACTGCCATTTCTGGTGCCCCGGCTGAGTTCAAACAAACGCAAAGTCAAACAACGCACAGGTAGCTCCGGTAGAATGGTTTCCCCCTGGATGCACCTGAATCCCCTGATCCTGCTCCTGATTCTGCTCCTGTTTCTGTTGCTCTTCCTGTTTTCCTTTTGCACATGCAACTCCCGTGGCTGTGTATGTGTGTAGCCTAGTTCTTCGTCCTCATCAGATACTCCCTACCCTACTCCCTATATCCTATATAATATATATACGAGTTTACTGCCAAAAAAACAGCCCTCGCAGTCACCTAGATTCTATGCTGAACGCTGCCATTTTCATTCCTCGACTCCACAGCGAAATGTTTTCCAAATGACGCATTGTTCAGTCACATATGTATATATACGCTATATGGCACTTTTGTATGCGTCTGGGCTGCGTGTTTAATTTGCAAATTCAAAATGCGAAAAAATAAAGAATGTTGTACGTACATTGTACATACCATACATGTTGCAAAAATGTGCTGCATTAAGCGTAAGCCGCAAACAAGAAATTTAAGTGAATTGCGGTCATTGTTCTGTGTTTTTTTTTTTTTATAACTTTGTACACCAATACTGTCCCAGTTGGAAATAGAAATCCCTGTTTATATAGAGCATTTCATATATGTTTAACATTGAAACTTCGCTTGGGAGCTTAGCAAGATAAGACTGGATAAGATAAGAACTTTGAAGTTCGATTGGGGAATGTTTAATTTCAGGGGAAATAATTTATATAATTTTCGGTGTTATATCACATGGCGATAACGGAAACGCAGAAGGAAGTGTCCATCTTTTTGAGACACAGTATAATACACCGGAAAAAAATTCGTACTTTGTTCCTTGTTTTTACAGATTAAAGGGAGCTTTTATTTATTAAATTTTTTTGGTTTACAAAAATTTAAATTACAATTTGAAGTATTATGTAACTGACCATCTAAATAGACCGATTATTTTCATATTTATACTATATTACAAAGGTTCTATGTAAAACAAGAAGATATGTAACATTAGACTTTTATATTTGGTACTACAACATATGTACATATTTATTTTTCGAAATCTTTGAAATAATCTAAAACTAACAATATTATATTTATAAAAAAGATTCCAAATAACAAAAATATTAAAGTTTTAATATAAAGGTTTGTTATTATACAGTACTAAATTTCTCCCTGTGCAGTTGGGATTTGGCTTGGGTCAAGGAAAAAGGAAGCGCTAATTGCAGTCTGCACATGTTGCCATTTTCCCAACTCTTTGGCCCAATTTCGGAAATCGCGAGTGGTCGATGGTGCGATGGTCCATGGTCCATGGTTCGGGGATCGGAATAGGGATCGGGATCGGGATCTTTATCGCGCCATGTCAAGCGTAAGACTCGTAACTCTCCCTGGGAAAAAAGGAGGAAGAGGAAGGGGATAAGAAGGAGGACGAGGCAGCAGTTACAGCTGCAGCAGAACAGGACAGGATGAAAGGCCAGAAGTGGAAACGCGAAACGGAATCGCATAAAACGGAAAGTGCAGCAAATTGTGGCAGCTGCAACATTTTGTGTTTTTTTCTCCGCTGCAGGTTCTCTTCTTCGCTTTTTCCTCCTTTTTTTCCTTTTTTTTTTTGCTTGGCCGTTGGCCTTTTACCGTTTTTATTGAAGGCACACTGGCAACAAAGAAGAAGCAACTAATGTGAGTGAGACAGCAAGAGGGAGATAGAGGGAGACAGAGAGGGAAGGCAGGGGCAATTGCAGCACGCAAATTGCAGTCGACAAAATAATCAGACTTTAATTGTCGTTCTGCAACAATGTGCAAAAGAAGAACCTCAAGGAACCCAAACGAACTTGCGGAGGACAAGAACAATGGAGGAGCAGATGACTCAGTGAAGTTGTCAACCGAAATCAGGCGAAAAGTTTCGCCGTTTTCAAAACTTGGGGGTGAAATGGTGCACAAAGATGTCATTTAAGTGGGGGGAATCTCAAGGGAAATATCATTGATAGAAAGTATTGACCCTAAGAATTTATACCACCTATCTGCATTACTAGTATGGATTTTATAATTAAAGTACTCTTACAAAGGAACCTCTAAAAACCACTTTGTATATACTAAATTAATTTTTTTAAATTACTATATAGTAAAAGAAGACCTAATCAATGACAAATTTCCACTCACTTTAACACCTCAAAAGCCATGCATTAATGCATCTTTGTTTATGTCTAAAAACTGGTGCAGCTTGGGGCACATCCAGTGCATATATAATAATCATTAGCAGCACCATCATCACACATCAACAGCAACATCATCATCATCGTGATGAAAAAGCCCAATGAACTTTCTGAAGCGCAACGAAATGCAAAAAGCCAAAGGACGCGCACGGCATCAAAAAACCAAAAAAAAACGTAAAAAAATAAAAAAAGAAACCAAAAGTACACCTGTGCCTGAACAAAAAAAATAATGAAAATAAAAATAAAGAAAAAGATACAACAGCGGGGCAAAAAATGGCGAAAAAAGGCAAGAAAATGACAACGGCGTTGAAGGCAACTGAAATACGCTTATGTGATGGTATAAGTGTGCTTTTAGAGTGTGTGTGTGCGTAAGTGTGTGTGTGTGAGAGGTTTTACAAAGCCAAAACCAACTTGGCAGCATAACTTACAAGCCAAAAAAAAAAAAAAACAAGAAAAAACGAGAAAAAACAACAACAGCAGCGGCAATAAAAAGCCAGAAGTGAGTGTCCTTTAGCTCATTTTTTGTGCTGTTCGTTTTTTATTATTTTTTTTCCCGCTTCCTGCCTCGCTGACTTGGCCGCTCATTATATAGTCAAAGACCATAATTATGTGTTGAAGTTTGTAGATGTTTGAGGCCAGAAAGAGAGGACAAACAAGAAAATACAATAAAAAAAAAGCAGTCCAGAAATAAGAAACTTTTTAGCAAGGATATTTTTAAAACTCAGTAAACACCTCTAACTAAATTTACTTTTTCTCACATCTTTACAGCTTTTAATCAAAGGATTTGAGTACAACGCAGCCCCAACAACACACAAAACTTTGGAAGATCTTTAAAAAACTTAAGAAATTAAAACTTTCGGCCCACAATCAAAATTCAAAACAAAGAACAAACGAAGCATAAAATGAATTAAGCTAAACACTCAACTTATATGAAATATAAAATATTATTACTATTAAAGCCAATAACAAATAATGCGCTAATGTTTAAATAATTGTTAAGCTCAGAACCCAAACAAACAAACAAACGGAAGACAAAGATTTTTAAGCCTACACATTAAGTACAATTTACTAGACATAAATACTTAAATTATTTTTATATCCGACGACATATTAACAAAGCAAACAAATTCAAGTAAGAAACAAAGCAAAAACCAGAGTACAAAAACTTAATCAATTTACAAAAGCAAGCATCAAATATTATCAACAACAAACAGCAAGTAATTAATAAAGTAAAAACAAACAAACAAAACAACGCATACAAAATACAAATTTTACAAATTACAAATTTACAAAGATTTTTTAAACAACCAAACCAAGTCTGCTACAAATTAAAAATCAAATTTCAAAATACAAATTTTTGCCTAGCTGCCGTTTTACAAAACAAACAAAAGAATAAAGTACAAATACAACCAACAACAAATCTTAAACAATTTTAAAACAACAATTTAATAGCACTTTACAAAAGAAAAAAAAAGTCACCCAATACAAATAAATAATCAACTTTGCATTAAAACACGCAAAACCAGTGAGTTCAAAATAAACGAAATACAAATCTTGGAGTAGCTTCAACTTATAAATATAGTATAGGTACAAATATTAAACGGATATAATCAGAGTGTTTTACACTAGCCAACAAGAAACAAACAAGTCAAAAACATTTTTTAAGGAAGAACTACCTCAAAAAGCAGAGAAACAAACGAAAAGTGAACCGAAAAGTGTACAAAAATTAAACAAACAAAAACCAAGTACAAAGCCCCCGCAGTTTTCAAAGACAACTGCATAGCCATGCCAGTGTTTGAGCATAAATGGCGTCTTCAATTTTAGCCCAGAGCAGCACGGGCTCAACCGTCGACAGCAGCAACTTGGGAGCAACTGCAGCATCAGTAGCCACATCGGTGGAGGCCACTGTGTCCAGTCTCCACAACACCCACTTGAATCAGTTGAGCAGCCTGAGTCAGCACTACACTCCGGCGTATCACCATCCACATCCACATCATCACTACCAGCAGCACTATCCCCAGCAGCAGCAGCAGCATCAGCAGCAACAGCAGCAGCAGCAGCAGCAGCAACAGCAGCACTGGGATTACTATGCCAGGCAGCAGCAGCAACATCAACAGCAGCAGCAGCAACAGCCAGCGGCCGCCACCAGCAACACCAACGGCAACAGCAGCAGCAGCAACGACGACATCGGTGGCAATACCACTGTTCCAGCGCCTCTGGGCAGCAGCGGCAACAGCAGCAACCATGCTAATGTTGCAACTGGCCAGCGGCACAGCGATGCCAATGCCAATGCCATTTCCGCCGCCTCCACCGCAGTAGGAAGTCAGGGGAATCCAGGGAATCCAGGAAATCCTGTGAACCCATCAGCCAACTCGAACTCAAACTCCAATTCCAACTCAAACGGCAGCTACACGCGTCCCTGGGAAATGGAGTCCAAGGACAATGGCCCACAACCCCAAACGCAACCACATCTCCAGTTGAAGAGCGGCTTTGAACCCTTCTCCAAGCTGCCCTCGTTCCAGAGCCAGTTTCATGGCTTCAATGAGCAACTTTTACCCGATGGAACACCCATGCCAGTGCCCATAGGTGCAGCACCAGTAGCTCCAGGATCAGCAGTAGGTCCAGGGTCAACAGTAGCCTCCACCATGAGCTCCCTGCAAACAGTGGCCATGTCGCCAGCCAGTATTTCAGTAAGCTCTCCAGGAATGATGAGTGTGGGTTCACCTTTGACCCAGCTCTCCAGTCTGCAGACGAGCATCACACCACCCTCAGCGGGCAGTTTTCCGGCTCCACCGCCACCAAATGCTTTTGCCCATCACCACGCACTCAATCCGCACCATCATCATCGAGGAGCCACTGGCTATCCCACTCCCTATGCCGAACTGCCACTCTATCCGGGATTTACCCCGCTGAGTGTGAAGAAGGAACCGGGAGCCACAAGCAGCGACTTTGAGATGCTGCTGAAGAAGGAGGACTTTGATCTCAGCAACAGCAGTGGTATCCACCATCCGCTGCAGCACGGCCATCCCACTCCGCATCCCATTCCGATGGGCATGCACACACCCACTTCGTATGATGGGAACAACAGCAACAACAGCTATCCGCAGGCACCGAGTGGGAGTGGCAGTCATACGCCACACACCACCCAGCCCACGCCCACCACAACGACCCCGGTGAAGGCCGAGAAGCTGCTGCAGTCGCCCATAGCTCGGCTAGAGGCTCGGAAGAAGGAGCGGCGGAAACAGCGGCCCAATTCGCTGGAGTCCAGTGCCGAGAGCGAGGCCAGCGGCATGGACGTAGACCCCAGCAATCCTGGCCAGGTGGACGCCGTCTCCAGCACGGCCAACTTCAAGAGTCCGTTGAGCGCCCTGGGGATGGGAGACAGCAACGATGCCAATGCCAGCGGATGCGACAAGCAGGTAAGTGCACAATGGGTGGGGTTGTTGAAGTTTTAAGGGATATAAATCGATCAGAATATCAGAAAAGAAAAGAATTTTAACGGGAGATTTACACTACTTCTCTAAAAACCATTTTATTCGAAAGCGATTGAAAACGGAGTTTCCATCAATATTTATCGATTTAAAAGATATATTCGAAATAATTTTTGAACTTAATTTTGTTTATTAAGTGGGTTAAGTAAGATTTTTTGATTTAAAGGGAATTTTAATTTATCAATTTTTGAATTGATTTAAAATGTATTACTGATCGACATTTATCGATATTACCGATATATTCCAAAAATCTTCAACAACCTTACCGCTTAACGAGCAAAATGGGGGCGAACTGGCAACCGCTGCGATTAACAGGACTACGGTCGTCGCCACCATCTTCCGCCACCACCCCGCACACCCACACTGAACCACCCGCCACTGTCATTGCCACCCCCACCCCTCACCACCCACAACCACCACCCACACCACAACCACTCCAACGACAACAACTCCTCTTCCTGCTCTCTCTTTCAGTCGAAGAAGAAGCGCAAGCGTTGCGGCGAGTGCGTGGGATGCCAGCGCAAGGATAATTGCGGAGAGTGTGCACCCTGCAGGAACGACAAGAGCCACCAGATCTGCAAACAGCGTCGCTGCGAGAAGCTCACCGAGAAGAAGGTGAGTTCAGTTTCCCACTTGGGCCTCAAGTCCCATTCTCAGATCAGGTCCCACCGAATGGGAATACGAGTGCCGAGCGGATGGAGTGTCTCACAGATTCAGATTCATTCACGGGGCAAAGCAAAAGTTACTCAATGAAATTGGTGGACACAGTGGGCTATGGGGATATAAATTGTTGTTAAAAAGATATATTTAAGGAAGGGTATTACAAGATATTTAAGAGAAATAATGTGTTGCCGGTAATTCAACAATAAGATCAGAATTTGGCTTATTTAAGTAATTGGGAGTAGTTGATCCTTTAAAACCAATACACCAGTTTGAGATAAAACAATGTGGTTGACTGTTTTTTATATGATTTTAGGTCTGAGATAACTCAAGTAATTTTCTCTGTTATATCTCTTTTTGTATGTTCAAAGAAACCATGCGTTAAAATCCAATAAATAATCACTAACCGATCGCTGTAGTTTGTCTTCCTTGGAATCTTGTCTTAAATAAAATAAAAACGGCTTCTTAGGCAAGTAGTTTTTGAATAAATAAATCTACTAAGCACCTCATTTTATTAAATTTAGCACAGAAACTCGCACTTTCTAACCACTGTACCTAAATGGGCAGCTGGGAATCGGCTAAAACTGGTTTTGCTCCTGCTCCTTCTCCTCAAAAAAAAGAGAGCCAGCGGGCAAGTCGCATCCACATCCACATCCACATTCGCATTCGAGATTCGCGGTCTTTCGCACCAGCGGTCAGTCACTCAGGATTTATGTCAGCGCAACAGATGTTCCGCAGCCAAGTGCCTCGTCCTCTCTCCTTCTACTTGAGCCTACCCATCTCTTTCTCCAGCTGCCTCGATTTAACTAGTAACCTACAATATGAGGAGTGATTGTGTATGTGCCCAAGTGCCTGCGTACGAGGTGCACTCGAGTATCTGAGCTGAGTGATCCGACATCCTCCAGATACTTTGCAGCTTCCCAGCTCCTTTATGAAATCACTTAAGATGCCGCAGCCGCAGGCTGAGCGTGTCCTTTGACTGAAACAGTCGGAAATCAGGTTGCACATGTGTGCGCGAGTCCCTGAATCTCAGATCTCAAATTGCGCTGCATGTCGTCACTCGAATTTTGGGCTGGGATGTGGATTCAAAGTGAAGCGAACTGGAGGTTTGGGAACAAGTTCATTGGCCCAAGGACCACTAAGGAGTTTCAAGTGATCTGTTGCCAAGGATTTGTGTGTGTCTTAATTTTTAACACACAAAGTTCCTAAATTTGAAATTTATGGAAAAGGTAAATACCAAATTACTTGGAATTGCTCAGTTTGTAAGCCACTTTAAGAATATATTATTATTAGGGATTAAATTAAACAAAAGGTAGAATGATCCTGAAATTATAAAAAATAAAATTAAAAATTAAAATAGGCTTACAAAATGTAATATTCTAACCTATTTTGAAACAAAATTGTAGCTCATTATATTACCTATAATAGGAAAGTATCAACGTCTTTATAAAATACCAAATTTATTTTGTCATACTATTTTTCATTGTTTTGGGTTTTAATTCCATCATTTTGGAATTAACATTTTTGAACTATTTTTTTTTTGGTTAAGTATAAATTTGATAAAACATGTTTTTGATATAAATTTGAACAACAAGAAGACAAGAGTATTCCAAAGAAGTTTTTCCCTGTGACAATTTATCCAAGGTCTTGTTCCACTTTTCCCTGTTTGGCAAATCTCAAGAACCCAGTCAAATAATCAAGGGTATTTCGAGTATTTCCAATATTGACAGACGCTTCCATATTGCGGCGTTTTATATTTTCCATGCCTCAAATACAAATACAAATACAAATACAGACGTCCAAGACAAGACAACAACAACAACAACAACAAAAGCAACAAATGCCCAATATGCCATATATAAAATAAGAACAACAATAAAAATAACGATAATAACGAAACGAGGCAACGAAAACAACAATAAAAGGAATGGAATGGAAAGGAGCAGATGTTCACAAGTTACAAACGCGGCTTTTGATCGCACACACGCAAACACACAGATACTACACACACACACACAGATACACGTGCAAACAAAGCAGCACACACACACACACAGATACAGACACACGCAGACAGAGATAAATAAATAAGCGAGTGCGCAGAGCGTTTTGTCTCTCAGTCGCGATCGGCGGACTGCAAACAGGAAACAAAAAAAAAACCTATACTATATATGAGAGCGTGTGAAAGAGAGGGGACACACTGAGGAGAAAGAGACAGCATTATCAGCACAATTAAGGTTGACAGGAGCGAGGAGATCGGGCGCTATTTTATACAAAAGGCCGTCAAACGAGAAAATGGCACGCAGAGATCTCTACCGCTTAACCTACCCCTCCCCTACCCTCCCCACCCCCATATTTAGACCCATACCCCTCTATTATATCCCTCTCTTTCGAACCGACGACACACATAGATAAAGTTGTAAATTTCGCAGTTTCACCGAGAAAGAGCAACAGTTGACATGTCAATATAGACGGTTGTATCCACAAGATACGCGTCGCGATAGTGCAGCGCCAATTTGATGTAGCTCCTCTTCTTCCTCGGCTTCCTCTTCTTCCTCCTGGACAATTGACGCTTTAGTTTTATATCTTCCTTTTGCTTTATCATCGCCATCCGCAACATCATTATCAGAGTTTTCATTGTCCAACTGCCTCACATGTCGGCCGAGCTACTGGAACACTATGTCACTGGGTTAGGGTTTTCCGACATCTTCACAATAAAACCTTAAAGTGTTGTACATGATTTTGTAAAGAATTATTATTATATATAACAATTTTGCAATAATTCAACTGAAAACGCTTAAAGCCTTAAAGTTACAGCGTATTATAGAATAATCTTTCGAAACATTTTAAAAGCAGTTTACTAAATTCTCAGAAAAGAATTGAAACTGTTTGGACTGACTTAAGGGGAAACCTGAAACCTTTTAAAATATTAAACAAATGATCGATAATATAATGTATAAAAAACGCAAACTCAAATTATAGTCAAATTATATAAATAAGGAAATATTTTAACTAGCATAATAAAAAATATCAATAACTTTTGTTGTAGGACAGTGTAGGATAAAATTGCTCATGTGCTCATATATTTATGCCTTTGTCCATGGACTTTATAATGACAAGGTTTTCGCGGTTTTTTTTTTTGTCCAGCTTGGAAGTTCTCAGCTAAAACTCCCAGCTGGTCCTGTCTGTCCAATTTCCTTGGTCCGGTTTTATTCTTATTGCCGATAAATTTTGAACGTGAATTATTTCATTCTTGTGTTTCCCATCGAAGTCAGATCAATGCACTTTTTGATATTAATTTGCCGGATATATAAAATATCTCATCATTGAAGATGAACTTCAACTCTGCCCCTTGCAAGCTTTCCCTCTTGTGTTTTTTTCGTTTAATATTTTTTGTAATTTTTTTTTTTTTTTGGCTTTTTAAATCAGCTGAAAAGACCTTCGGGCTTAGTCATTAACTTGGCTATTTGAATTGCTGAAAAAACTCACTCCCACCTCAGGCTTCCATCCGCTTTACCCACCAAAAAAAAAAAAAATCTCTGGACAGGCCTATCTAAGAGGATATTTCCTGTGTCGCTCAATTTGTCTGGGGTATTTTTTCCTCGACTGTCTTTCTTTAAATATGCAGTTTTTCTTAGGAATTTTCTCATTAAAAATTTCAACATTTTTTCTACGTTTTTTTCTGGCTTTCACAAATAAAAGAAAATCAACAACAAGACGGGGCAAATATTGAAAGTGTCTGAGTGAAGGAAAAGTTACCGAAAGCCAAAGAAATCAACCCCGAAAGTCCATTTGGAGTCGGTGCGGGGTTTGAGTGATTGACTTCATTGGGGCTGTCCAAGGATGCTTCTGCTCCATGCTCCATGCCACTCTAGGACTTGCTCCCTCTTTTAACCTGACTCTTGTTTTCAATTCACGTTTCGGTCCAACTTCATTGAAGCAAATGCACTGTGTGGAGTCACTAAAAAACCAACATCCAGCCATAACAACTTAAAGGTTTTCACCTCATGCATACGAAATGCTCTGCCACATGCATATGCTCATGCTCATTCGAAACACGGGCGAAACACTCGCCGTATCCTTATCCTTAGTCCTTCTTTGGGGCAGGACGAGTGCATTGCTCCTACTTGAGGCCACACACACACACATACTCCTCATCGTTCGTGACATACTCTCGGCAAACACACACTAACAGATGGAGAGAGTGGGTGAAAAAGGAGAGCACTTGCCAAGGTGGCTCATGCACTGCGGGAAATATGTTTATTTGCTTGATAATAACATGGAAAAATTTCTTTATAAATGTATTGTCCTCGAAATGTATTTGTGAAACTTGTGTGAGTTTGAAACATCGTTTTATTAGCAACTTCCGCTTCAGAAATTTTAAAAATAAAGAAAAATAAAAAACTAATAATAGAACAGGCATTTTTACAAAATATATTAATTTACGTTCACTAATTTTAAAGTTTTACCTACTTTCTTTGAAACCATTTAGACTTGAACTTAAACTTAAAGTCCTGATTTATTTATATTTTATTTCACTGTGCACCATTTTTGGCACGTTGGCTTGCCAGCTCCTGGAAAACAGGATAATACTCATACACTCTCTCTGCTGGATACTTGAGCCACAACTGCAACGCATGGTGGTGGTGTGCTGATGATGATGATGACGTTGGCGATAATGCCCTGGATGTGCTTCATTATGAGCATGTTGTGCAATCTGATACTCGGTCGTGGTCGTGCTCCTTGGATATCCAGTTGCACTTGGGCATCCTCTTTCATCCTGCCTGTGTTTTTCTCTCTTTTGCCCCCTTTGCTATCACTTCTTTATCCTGCACACGGTTCATCTCTTTCTGGCTCAGCTTTTGCCAAAAAAGTGAAAAATATGTCCGGGCAAAAAGTGTATTCTTTTGGTTAATTGTCGCTTGTGGCCAGGCACACGACTGCCTCTGCCGCCCTCCCTCTCTTTCACGTCCTTGTTGGCCATCAGTGATTCAATCACTCAATTTATAGGCAGCAATATGTGCGCTTGTCATTCGATAAGTCTCAAAAGACGCTGCCAGGCATGTCTCCCATGTACTCCCCGAATTCTGGGTTCCAGTTTGAGTTTGGGTTTTTCAGTTTGTGTTTGAGTTCAATGCTCTGAACTCGACTGGCAGATAAAGTTTTGTTTTAGATTTCAGCTGAGGTGCACAGGAAAAAAAATAATAAATGTAGTTGAGTTTTGGGTAAATTCCTTACTTTGTTATGAACAGATAAAAAAAATAAGTTTAAATCAGGCCTGGGCACAAAGGCCTGATTTAATTTCTACATATCTCAAAGAAATAAAGGTTTTTTCTTTAAGTACTTCCTAATTATTTACTGTGCATCTGTGGCTCGTGTCCTTTGGCCTGACCACAAAATCCTATTGAAAATTCCTGGCAGCTTCCGTTGTTTTATTTCCTCTACGAAGGATTGCATATTCATCTGTTGCAGGGAGCGTTTCTTGTGTTTGTAGACCATCTGCAGCACTCGCTCGCCTGCACATCTGTTCGCATTGTGCTCTGTGGAATCGAATGGGAAACTATGGTAAATCTGAGTCTGAATCCGAATCCTAAGCCAGATCTAAGAGCAGAACTTAAGCCCCATGCCGTTTGAACACACATGCACGCACGTCCATTAAAATTGAAATTGATGAATGATTTTTCTGTGTATTATTTTATTTTAAGCAGCTTAGGCTTTGCGGGGATTTGCGTGTGTGTCTTTTAATTGCCAAAATTTAAATCATAACTTTGAAAACCATAATTTAACATTTGCATTGTTTCTGGTTCTTTTTTTCGCATTTGCCTTTTTCATTTTAATGGGTTCTTATTGCTGATGCTGTTGGGCACGCAAATTGCCGCCATGACAGCCAATTAGTGGGCTTATTTTTTGATAGCGCGACAGTCGGTCTATATACTCTTGTACCATGTGCCATTTATGTGTGTGCATATAGGGTTTTATTTTCCAGCATTGAGTAATTTTTGGTTTGCCGCCTCCCAGTGCACAGATTTATTTTATTTGTAATTATTGCTAATTATTTTACGCATCACAGCTTATTTGTATTTACAGTTGATTTATTTTCGTTTTCTATCTTTTTTTCCTTGCAGGAACCCAAAGCCAAAACCGTATGTACACACTTTCATGTAATTATATTTGCACTTGCAGGGGCATTAAGTAATTAATATTTAATAATTACGGGTATATATATATTTTATTTTAAATCGCATTTAATCTGGGGCATAATAGGGGCTCTTTAATGACGTGCAGAAAGTTTTTTAAGCCTTGAAGAGAATAAAAAAAAAGGTAATAAGCTCTTAAGAGATATTAATTACTTTTTGTGACGGTGGTTTTTTGATTAAATTTAATTTAATAGTAATTAAAATAAAACGAATTAATTCGATTTACGATTTTTTTGTTCCTGGCACAAATTCCATTGCTTCCACCTCAGATACAAATGTATCTATTCATCTATCTATGTGCTTTTGTGTGGTAGTTTTTGGTGCTCTTTTTTTACCAGCAGACCTTTTTTTGTTCTGTTGTCTCCGCATAAATTAAATAATAAAATGCTTGACTCTGTCTGTGTGTGCTAGTGTTTGGCAGTCTGCGCAATTGAATGCTTTTGTTGCTGTATTTATGGAACAGATTTGCCGCTCATGTGGATGATGATGATGAGATGGGATGGTTATAGTTGGGTTGATCTGGTGGTTTGGATTCTGGTGGTGGTTCTGCGCTGTTCTGTTTCTGTTCCGATGTCAATCAGTCGGGCTGCTGCATACACATTTATATAAATCTGCGCTGATCGCAAAGCGTTGTTAAATTTTAATAAATAAATGTTCACATCCTTGTTAAGTTGTCAGAGCAGCGCGAACATTTGCATTGATTGCACTAGCACAGAATAGCGGAAAACACAGAGAAATGCAAATTAATGTTATATAATTACGCATGGAAAGGAACACGCTGCGTATACTTGATGGCAATTTGCATAAGGGCAAGGCTAAGGAAGAGGGACTTTGCGTATCCTTGTTTGTAATAGTTAAAGGACAAAAGTACCGCATAGCCCTCCGCTTCCCTCCTTTTCACCTTGGGTAATGAGTGCAAAATCAGTTTTCTTCTCTTTCCCTCATAATGAGACACGAAATATCCATTCCGTAATGAGGTCCTTGGCTGTTGAAGCATTAAGTTTGAATCCTGGGGCAGGTGCAATCCAGCAATTAAGCAATTTGTTGCTGTTATTGTTTATTAATAAACAAACAACAAAGCGAGACACCGAACTCCGGCGCTAATTGCCACAGCAACCTGTCGGGAAAACAGGAAAAACCCAGAGAGAAAGCAGTCAGTTAGAGCTCAAATAGATCAAGGATATCCCTGCACATGCAGAGTCCTAGAAGCGTGTGGAACCCACGGAACCCTTTTTTTTTCTTTCTATTTTTGAAGTGCATTTTACCCGGTCCCCAGACCCCTCAGTACTTTTCACTGCCCGCTGGCTTAATTTAAATATCACCGATGCATGGCCAAAAAGGGGTTAAAGATACACACAGAAAAATAGAGGAACGTCACCTTAAATAAACATTAAAATGTATATTATTATTTGCAGCCATAAATATATGGTATAATAACACAGTAAATTGGTATTTCACAAAAATAAACAAGACACAAGAACATATGTTTAAAAATATAATTCTTAAATCAAAATCTTCAAAAGCACTTTTTTTTTAATCAGGAAATATAGGGTTACCCAATTGTTTTTGTATGTTATAATCAAGGACATTTTAAAGTCCCTTCATTTAATTGTTACGCTACGTGTTATAGAGATATATCTTTTACTAAGGTTTTAATACAAAGCGTATAGTAATCTTACTTTAAGAAACTTAATAAATTTCCCTCAAGAACTTCCCCCTTTTGTTCGCACAGTGCACAATTGCTGTGCATGTGTATCTGTGTGCAAGGTGCAATTGCAGTGCATTTTTCAGCTTGACCGACTCGTCGTCGTCGTGTCGCTGGCGGACCCTTTTCACAGCTTATTCCTATATTCCTATATTCCTAACTGTGCGACAAACTAAGCAAATTCGCACCCCAGCGAAACTGGCAGGAAAATAAATGCAAGTGAGGGGCGGAGTCGCAGGAAGAAGGAAGGAGGAAACGGTTGTCATTTAGTCCAGTTTCCGAGGGGTTAAATGCAGCCGTAGGCAGACAGATACATACACACGCTTATTTGCACGAGAATACTTAACTGTAATGGCTTAGAGGGTCAGCAGGTTACAAAACTTACTAATTGCTGACGGCCTTTGGCACAGAATGGTGCAAAAGTCAACTAAATGGGGCACTAAACGAGGACTGAAGTTGGGCGGAGGTGTGAGGGGGTTATAGTGAATATATAATTACAGGTGAAAATAAACTAACAATTCATGGAATTTTAGTTTATGTAAATTTATGTTTTAAAGGTCAGGGAAATTTTAAAATTCTCTATTTATTTCATAACTTATAAACACCTTTTATGGAGTTAACATATGTAGCAAAAAAAATCCAAGATCCCATTCTCCATTTTTGAAATTTCAATATTTAACATTTCCTGCATTGCCTGCCAATTTTTCGTTTCCTGCTTTCTGCCGGGTTCCTTTTTGGCCAAATCCGTTTAACTCAAGTGAATCAAACAAAATCACAGAGTTTACAAGGAAAGTAAGGCCAAGCCCGTCGCCTTACAATTTCAATTTCCAAATGTTTCCCGGAGAAAGTTGTTGCTTGCTTTTCTTATTTCTTGCTTATTTTTGTTGTGCTTTGCTTTCCTTTGCTTTGCTTTGCTTACAAAGTGCCTACCAAGCTGTAACAACAACAAAAACGAAATGATTGCATTTTGACAACAAATGGGAAATGGAAAATGGAAAATTCTGGCATATTGTTACAACAAAAACAAGGAGCTAAGTGAGAGACAGGGAGACGCACTTTCCAAATCGATTTTTGATTATTTTTGCTTATCATTCTGTTTGCTCCTTCCTTTTTCGCTTTTCGCTTTTCTCGCCCTGCCTCCCACCTCCCCCTGGAAAAACAACAAGGAACCGCCGTAAATTCAATTTAATTTTCTTTAAATATTATTTGAGACAATTTCAGCAGCATTACAAGGAAAAAAGTGGCACACCATTTTATCCACGCTCTGTGCGGAGTTTATTTTATCATGTTTACTTTCAATAACTTTCATATATTTTCCCCATTCCGCGCATAAACCTGGCAAACACAACAACATACAACAAAAAATAAGAGCGCGAAGAGGAAAACAAATTTCAGTTCGTTTGCTATTTATTTTATTTATAGCTGAGAGCCTTTTTTGCATTTGGCGGACTTTTGTTTGTCGGCACAAATTGAAAAATATAATTGAAACAATAAAATGTGCTGTTGTTGCTGCTGAAAGAGTTGCAGGGGATTATGTGTATTTGTTCGCTTTTGCTTGACTTGTTTTCCTTTGCCAAAAGAGAGCGAAAAAATCAATTTAATTTCAGGTTTTTTTTTTGTTCCCAACTCCCGACTAACAACTAAAAGTTGGTCTCAGTTCTCTGACCAAAGTCAAGTCATTTGCCAAAGTACGAAAGTCCTGCCGCGCATAAACATCCCCTAACGTGGGGGTGGTTTGCAGTCAAGACAGCAAGACACCAAGCGAACGGAAGAAACGCAAAAAAAGACAGAATTAAAGAAATGTTTTTCAAACAACAAAAAAATAAAATAAAGTAAAAAACTCCACAGAATCAGCAGCAGCAACAACAACAACAATGAGCGGTACGTGCAACATGAATGCGCTGAAAAAATTTCACAGCACGTAGCTGCCAGTTGTAAAGTTTACTGAAAAAAAAAATTGGGATACAATTTGGAAGACAATCAGTGAAATTGGGGTTAAAAAATATTGGGTAAAAATATATTTTATAAATATTTTAACGTGTACAATTGTCCATTATTTTGTAAGATTTTATTTACATTAGTTGTCTCGAAGGCAAAACGATCTTAATTATTTATTTAAATACCGGTAAAAGCTAATTTCTAAATTATCTGAATTTTTTTATTCAATTGAGCAAGACTTATGTTCTAATGTAAAAGGGAATTATTAAAAGAAATTTCAAAAATTAAGTTGAAAAAAAAATACTTCTAGGTGTATTTCAAAGACATGTTTTTCTATGTTTTCTCTACAAAATATCTACAAAAAAGTTTTTAAAATATCTTCAAAATATTCTTCAAAACCTTTAACAAAAAGTTTTCAAAAAGTCATTTTGTAAAACAAGTAAAACTAATTTTGAAAGTTTATTTCTAAAATAATTTCCTAAAGACATTTTCATTTTTTAAAAGGAAATGGAAGCACTTAATAAAAAAAGGATAAAAGTCAACAATTTTAAACTTGACCTTTCTGCTGATATGTATGGTCCAAAAACTCATGTTTTTCCCTGTGCAGAACTTAAACTTTGAGCACAACTTTGCACTTAGCATTTCGCAGTGTTTGTATGTTCGTGTGATATCAAACAATTTAGCGCATTGCATTACAAGTTGTTGGTGCAACAAGGAAAAAAGTTGCGATGCAAGTTTTCTAATTGCAATGGCGCCCCCTGAAGGATATAAGGATATTTAGAGTGCAGATAAGAGGGGGTTAAAAGGGGTTAAATGGGGGTGGAGTGGGTGGATCTATGGGGAAATGCGGCTGGCACGCACTCATAAAGTGTTGTTGTTCATCATCAGCTATGCAAACAAATACGCATAAATATGCACGCACACACCCACACCCGCCGCTTTATGCAAAAAATAAAAAATGGAGGTGGAAAAATAAGAGGAAGCTTGTGAAGAGGGAAAATAACAAACTCAACACGCACACACACAGCTGCTAGCTGCTAGAGAAAAACGGTACATGTGCAAATACAGGCCCACATACATCACCTCACTCTCCACTTTCTTCGTTTTTTTCTGCCCCCTTTTAAGCTTTCTCCTTACGCACATTGCGTACACAACAACAGCAACACTAACTAGAAGAGGGGTGCAAAAAAGAGGAAAAAAATGAAAGAAAAGAACGCACTGCAATGGCTTCTTTGGTGAACTCTCTGAACTCCTTGCCTTTCAATCCTTACCTTCCTTTAGATCTTCAGAACATAACCCTATGGGTGTTACAGTAAAAGAATATTAAAGCAAACTTAAAAGTCTTTAAAAATAGGAGATAGTATTTAGTTCTCTTTTAATCATTTTTTTAAAATACCATAACTTCAGTTAAGTTAAGAAGTTGTCTTAGAACACTTAAGTGATGTTACATTTATTTAGTCAAAATGTCCTTACAAATATGTTCAAAAACTCTGGAATGTTTCTGAACTCCTTATATTTTTTAAAACCTTTACTACTTCGGTATAACAGGGAAATAATAGAGAGATCTTACATTTGAATAGTAAGACTAAAAAAAGGGTAAAAAAATATTCTTAGAAATAGCATTTAAAAATCTCACACAATAATGTACTACAAATACCTTCTCATCTCTGTTTCTGTTATCAAACTGATCCATTTTAATTTATGTAGTTTTTTAATCCTTTTTTTATATATATTCTTCCCACTCCAACACAATAAATAAGTGTAAGGTGCAGGACCCTTGATTGAAGTCTTCTAAAAGGGTTTGGGTTCAAAGACCTCACATTTTTCTTCCCCTAAATGTTTACTCCTGAAATCTGTACATCAAACGTACATCAAAGCGGTGTGAACCCTTGAAAACCGGCTAATTTAAGCCCAAATCCTTTGCTCTTTTGATTCAGCGAAGTGTCAGGAGAGGAAATTGCACTTAATTGATATTCACTGTGGCCCAAGGATGACGCACTTTTGAGCGCGCGAGGCACATTTGCCATTTTCCCCAGCGTTTTTCAAGTAGTTGGTATAAATATTTGCATTTCACAGGCCGCCCGCAGCGGGAAAATGAAAATGAGGGGAAAAGCCAGAAGTCTTGCTTCGACTGGCACCCTAAAAAACAAACAAGAAAAATATAGAAAAATTACCATAGCCGCAATGCAATTCCTTGGCATCTTGCCCCATCTGATAAACAGCCGATGCTTGCCATGTTTGAGATGCTGCGATGCATCTGCATCTGCTGTGCTACTTTGTCGCTGTTAATTATAAAAATTTTCCATTTTCCCTCGTTTTAGCTGGCAAGTGGAGAAAATTTTCTAAGCGAGCGCTCAAAAGCATGCTACAATTTTCCCCCGTTTTGCGGCAGCTTTTGTTGAGAGGAATATATATGTATTTACTATATAAGCGAGAGGTGTACATAAGCACATACACTTATATATTTAGACTTGTTTGAGCAAATTGCAAGCAAGCAGTTTGTGACGAAGGCGACGGCGACGACGAAGCGGGGGTTTTCACAACAAAAGTTTAAGAAAAAGAAAACTGTGCAAATAAAACTTTTTGCTTTCTGCTTTCGCTGGCTTTCCTTTGGCTTTCCACCCGCTGCAAAAGTCCTTGCCAAGGGTAAATGCAAAGTTCGCACACACTCTCACACATTGGGAAAGTGGCAAGCGCAAAAAAGGTGGAGGGGAAATGCGTGTTGGCCAAAAGGATGTTGCAAAAAAAAAAGTAGAGAAATAAAGTAAAAAGAAAAAGTGAAGAAAATGCCAAATAAAATGAAGGAGGAAGCTGGGCTTTGATTTTGTCTGGGGGGTAAAAAGGGGTCGGGGGCTCTGCAGTTGGCAAAACGCTTCACTGCACTTGACTATTATTGAAGTTGGAAGCCAGGACCCCAAGTTTGTCCTTGCAAATAGAGCTGGCTGCTGGGAAACTTTTGCCTTGGGGCCCCTGGAAAGTAGAAAATAGAAAAGCAGAACAGCAAAGGCAACATCTTTGGCACTGCCATCCTGGCATCTCCATCTCCATCTCCTTCGTCCTTTTTGCATATTTTAGCGCGCGATTCGTGCCTTCGCGTTGCATTTTTTATGTGTTGGTAGGTCATTGCACGTACAAAAGCCACTTTTACTGCCACTGCCACCAGCAACTGCAGCTGGAGCTGCCACTGCCACTGCAAAACTTTCCTCTGCTCTGCTGTTGCTGCTGCTGCTGCTGCCAAATTAAACAACATTCCTGCTCCTGCTGGGGCAAAGCGCCCTGTTGAATTTTATTTTCAATTTATATGCCCTGAAAGGGCCCTGAAAGGAGTCCATAAATTCTATCAGGAGTTTAGCGGATAAATAATTAATTATGCAGCCAGAGGTGTGAATATATAATTGAGTTTGTTAATGATTCGGAAATCCTAATCGTTAAAGGTCTATCAATATTCCTTGAATTATATTTATGAAAAAGAAAACTAAGTTTTTTAAGTTTCTTTGAAAAAAAGTAATATTAAATATGAAGTCACATTTAAGATGGTTCATTTAAAGGTTTACAGTAAATAACGACTTTATTTATTAAATTTATTTTTCAAATTAGTAAAAATATTGAAAACATAAAATTATTTAAGGTCCTGAATTTCCTCTCTTGAGATAGATAGATGGTAAAACGTCAGAAACTCAGAGTATTTAGAATCTCAAAGCTAAAAAGAAAATATACCTCCTTTGTTTAATGCATTTTAATGGTCATTCTTTTGGAGTGGTGGTTAAGAGAGAATCACGAACAACTCTGTGGCTCTATCAAATGCAATTTGAAGCTTGAAGCTCGGTGCCACGCCCCCTCATCAGTCGCCGCCTCCTTCTCACTTTTGGATGCTGTCAACTCGAGCGCATTATTTGCATTTCTTGTTTGGCACACAGTGGATGCGAAAAGTTTCTAGCCCGCATTTTTTTTTGCATTTTTGCTGCTGTTGAATATGCAACTGGAATGGCTTTTTAATTTGCGATTCGAGCTGGGCATAAATCATTTCTGGATTTCATGCGACGAATTAAAAATTAATACCATATCACGGAGGCTGCCGAAAATGCAGTCAGCGGAGGGCAGTCACATATATCTTCTATTTCCAGAAGGACGAAGGATGAATTTGCCTTTCGCACACACACACACACACATACACTTACACACACAGAGCACCGGCACATTTTTATCGATTTTCCTTGGCAATGCAGGCGCTGAACATTTTTGCAACCCCAAAAACGATTCTGATTTTTTTCCTTTTTCACCCCCACCTCCAAATCCATGGACCACGCACTTTTACAAAATACCAGAAACGATGGAAAACTGAGAAAAAAGAAAATAAGAGTATAGAGAATAGAATGAAAGGAGTGGGTGGAGGAGGAGGAAGAGGAGTGGGATGATAGTGCGTGCGTGTGCGTGGTACATCGAAAAAAGGGAGACAAGAGAAAAAAATTCGCAATGAGGGTTGAAAATAAATTGCTTTTAATTTGATTTCAACTCAATTAAATCTACGAAATGGAATTTCAAATTAATTCTTTTCTGCTCGTTCGCTTTACTTTGCTCACTTTCAGTGGGAGTATTAGCCCCGCGGCCATAGCTAGTCCATTATCCTTGGTTTAGTCCCTGGATCCTGAATCCCGGTCCCTGTGCTAATGCACTTTCATTAGCACGCATCTGCAATTCCAACCAAGCCAAATATAACTAATTAAGTCCGGTTTCTTTTGGCCCTTTTGTCTCTTGGGATTTTTGGTTTAACGGCACAGCTGTCCTTGATTATTGGTCAAAGAGGTTCGACAATTAATTGGGACACATTTTAATTTTTTTAATAAAAGAAATCGTTTTTTTTTATTACTTTGCTAAAAGTATGAAGTTATAATTTCTATTTCTCTGGTTTATAACTTTTTTTTCGGTTAAATCAAAAGAAATCAGTATTGTTTTAAATACATATTAAACAATCGTTGGTAAACATTTTTAATATAAATCTTCCACATTTTAGGAATGTATCAAAACTGAATCAAGTGATTTTATTTCCTTTATAAAAAGGTATTCAGGAACATATCTTATTGAAAATAGTTAAAAAAAATTAATTTTTAAATAACAACAATTGAGTAACGATGTACTGAAAAACTACAAAACAGAGCAGAGGCCACACAACATAAAATCAGAATAATAAGATTATCATTATGCAGCCGTTATGAACTGGAAAATCGTTTCACCTTTCCCCGTTCACCAATTACCCTGAGAAACCTCTGAATCCCTGACTTTCCTTTGGCAATTGTTTCCCTTCTCAATTGTTTTCCCAAATCCCATAAAGCCGCTCAATTAACGCGGAGATTCCGATGCTTTCTCCCCCCAATCTTGGGTTGGGTATAATAACAAACCCAAAAAGACCCTCGAATTGTGTCACAAGGCAACTAAGCGCTCTTTGTTGTGCTTTTACCCCTTTTATCACTCATTTGGTGGCCTGTGACTTTGGCTGCTGCTTTTTCCGCTTTTACCGCTTTTCCGCTACCTCAACAAACAATAAAACGCTCCCCCCTTCTGAACTTGACCTTGATAAATTTGTGAAGTGAGCTTTTTAGCACATATCAAAACGGTTACATCTCAAGGGGCGCACACGAAATGGGGGAGAGATTGACATTGAAAATTTCGCATCGCATCTAAATTACGTGTAACAAATCGTCGGATGACGCATATCTACCCGCCCCCCAGAGAAACCAGATAAATACGTAGGTATGTATCCGTCAGATATATATGTACATACCAAAATATAATACATATAGGGGTGGCTGCAATTACAATGCCAAATGAAACGAAACTCACCCTCGGCTAAATGCGGATGGATATACACGGATATAATATGGAGGAAAAGTCAACCCCCAAAAACAAAACCCGCAGAGAAAGAGAAAAGTCTGACAGCCGCAATCAAAATGGGATATAAGCCATAAAAAGCAAAAATCCAACAGGCCTTGGCCCTGGTGAATCATCATCATCAAAGTCGTCCAGACGGAAAGATGGAGACGCACAATTTTGGGCAACCTTCAAGGACGCCGGGGCTAATCAGGAAGCTCGGGAAATGGGCGGGGACGGCACTCCCCACGAAAGTGATAATCAAAATAAACAGGGCTCAAAAGGTGGCAAGTGTGAGGGTGGAGATGAATGTGGGCGACAACCTTGAAATGGAAAAGTGTGTTTTGCCTACGAAAATCGATTCCGCTTCCTGGAGGCTGTCTGCGCCCAAAAAGGGTTGTCCTTGGCGTGGAAGTAATTAAGGCTTTATTTTGGCACAGGTCAAGGTTGTCGCTGGGAATTAGGCGTTCCACACCCAAATATTCAGGTTGAATGAACTTTATCCACTGAAAACAAACCACTTCTCTGTGGTTCTGAATGTGTTGTTAAAAATATTTAATAATATTTAAAAAACACCTAACACTCAAAATACCATTGAAATGTTTTATATTTTAAGTGTTTATAAACAAAGTAGTACACAGTTTTCATTAAAAAAATTAAAATATAAATTAAAACTTAAATTGCGTTGAAATTTTTCTATAAAAGGTTATTTATTAAATTATAAATATTTTACCGTAAAATTCCGAAGTTATGGAGAAGAAATTCACCATTTTGAAATTTTTAAAGCAACCATGATGATTGTTTTATATACTTTTTATAACCTATACATATTTTTAGTTACCAAATGAGTTGTTTATTTATATGTCCCATAGGCTCCTTGTGAATAAAATCTTTTAACTTAGTTTACTTATCTTTAAAAAGGAGTTTATCTTTTAACTCAGTGCTATAGGCTCCTTAAATTTCAACAAAAATCCCATTTTTTTCCTCAGTGTCATCCAAAAGTGGAGCAGTTGAGTGGTCGATATAGGAGCTTGATAATACATCAGGTGCGACGAAGGGTTGCCAAAATACTTGCACACACACATTCACCAAACTTTTTATGGCTCATTAGGAGGGGTAGGAAATTGACGAGGGGTTGCTGCCTCTGCTCCTGTTGTTGTTATGGTTATTCTCCGATGGCTTCTCCCCCAAAAATTGTGTCATAAAAAGCGAACCCTCCCCGCTGGTTTTCTCAATGTGGATCCTACCACAAAGCCAATTGGCCTAGGTCAGTTTTCTCGGTTTTTGGGCTCATTTGTGTGTGCGTGTGGCCTTTGCGGTTAACTCAAATTCGAATTTCGAAAAGGGGGCTACCTGTTGCTCGGCTCCTGTTGTTAACAAAGCCCCTGGGCCAATACCTCACCCCGTCGGTTGCTCCACACAAAACAAGTGAACCGCCGGCGGGGCTTTTTGAACAGCTCATTATAACGTCGCAGCAGCTGCCACCTGCCCCAAACTCATCATCGTGGGCTTCCTTTTAATAAAAACTAATAGCCCCAATTAAGTCAACATGCGTTTTGTGTTTTTGCATTGTTGGCGCTAATAAAGTCCACACACAAAAAAGGAGCTGCACTTAATGGAAAAAAATCGAGGCAGGAACCTTTCAACAGGAAGCTACGAAAAAATTGATTTAAAGAAGGTTTCGTTTCCCAGCTCATAAACTGTCATCGATTTTTTTTTCTGCGAGGAAATGACGAAGCTTTCAACACAGGATTTTATGCATGTGTTTTTCGCCGTCTGCTGGTTTTTTTTCTCGTCTGTTTGTGTGCTTTCTGGGTTGCCTACTTTTGGTCCTATTTTTTTATAGGTCGTTGGCCTCGTTTTTACGGCTTTTATTTTGGGTGCTACTTAAAGTCGTTTGACTGACTGCGTGGGTATAATTTTGTTTGTTAGGAAGCTCTTTAAATACAATTTGAGAGGAAATTGTTGACGTTATAAGTAAAACTTCTTTGGAAAGACTTTATTATATGTTTTGAATGCAATCCTTGTTTTGAAAAATCCAATTAAACAATTTAAAGCGTTATTAAACTTATTAAACGATTGAAATTAAATTATTCATTTTTTCAATTTTGCAAATCTTAATGTTAAATATACCAGCATAAAGTAAATTACCCCCATGAAAAGTATGTGAAATTATGTTGATTAGTTTTAGATAACAAACATTACCCAGCACCTTCTTAATTTAAGTTTTTAATGTTAAAGACTCATTCCTTTATATATTTAAATATTTATGGTTCAGATTCGTACGAAAAACACAAAACCAAGATAATATTTAATTTAGGGAAAATTGTTTTCCAATCAAGAAACTCCCTTCTCACCTTTCTTCCCATTTCAAACCCAAATGTGGAAATGTGTGGAATTTCAAGCACAACTGTACCAAGTGCACTCCGTAACATTGTCGTATCGGTTTCACCCGAAAACACCTCAAGAGCTCCCGAAGGCTGCAACTAAATTTAGACGCCACCGAGAGCCACCCCATCAAAAAAAAAAACACTCGTCGTAATCCCAGTCCCAGTCCCCAGCCCCAGTGACATCGTCTCCATCTTCCATTTTCCCATCTTGTAGCAGTCTCTTCGTCATTGAATCTTTGGGGGGCTGCTTTTGCCTTTGCCTTTGCTTTTGAGGCTGGCACGCTCTCAACTGCGACTGCAAATGCAACTGTGACTTCTACTTCGGCTCTGCATTAAAATAATTGCTTCCGAAATGACAACTGCTGCTAAAATTGAAAAGTGCCCTGTACGCAGACGCATTTCGTTTCCAGTTCCCCGATTCCCGATTCCCAGTTCCCAGTTCCCAGATCCCTGTGATCGCCCCAAAAGGTTGACGTTCTGGCAACATGTGTGCGCGCCTGCGCGTGCCAACAATGTAAATGCAGCCTGGCGATGGAGATGGCAATGGGATGCTATGTGGTGTAGATGGCTTGGGGTTGGTTTTGGGGAAGAAGTGCAGGCACTGAAAAAAATAAGGCTAGAGAAAAATATAAGGTTACAAGTTACCTTTGTACCTAAATATTTTGATTTATTTTTAACACATATTTTGAGCGATTCGTTTATAAATATGTGTAAATCGTAGTTTATTTGGTAGCTAAACTCGAGGATCATCGTGTTTTTTGACAGCTTTGAACACAGACTTGGTTTCGGTTCGAGATAATGATTAATAATTCTTGAATATTTAAAATTGTATTCTATAAAACTGCGAATAGGTTGCAGATAGAAAACAACGACCGCAATTTCTAAAAACTAAAACTTAAAGATCTTTAAGTTTGCTCTGAATTATATAACTCTAAAATCAAAAGTTAGGCTAAACAATTTTTTATAGTGTGTATGATGGCGTCGCTTATTTACCGTTAAGATGCAGCGGCTGTCAATCAGCCGCCGAAAAGAAGAAAAGACTCAGACAAGGGCATTCCACAGGCACTCCTGCGAAGCTGTCTGGATCCGATCTGGGGCCACATGTCGCCTTCACCATTCCCTCTTCCTCGCTCTCTGTTCTCGTTCTATTTTTGTATAAATGTGGAGCTGGGCACGCCTGCGCACACACTCGTATGCACACCCATAATTTTCATTTTCAATTTTAGTTTTCCAACTTTACTTTACCGTTTCGTTTCTTCGCTTTCCCAGCACTCTGCCTAATGGTTCTTCTGAGACCCAATCGCGTCTCAGGCTCTTTCGTTCCCGAGCTCTGATGTTTATGACCCCGCGCCGGAAATAGATTTGGATTTTGGTCCAACAGGCGGCTGGCAGCCTACTTCATGCTTATTGGAATTATCTATGGCACCGATTATAATCCATATGTTCCTGTTACGCTAAAGTAATTTAATATGGCAGCCAGTTCCTTTGGAGGTTAAAAGTCATTGTAAATCTTCCTAGTTGTAAGCCTGTGAGAGCTGAAAAATAATTATTGGGGATCAATGAGGGAAATGGGAGAAATTGTGGGGACCTTATCAGGATGTGAAATTCCTGTTTTGTATTTTTAATAGAAAATAAAAATTTTGATTTACTGGGAAGTCAAAAAAAAACTTTAATAACACTGTGCAACAGCCTAAAAAGACATTGGTGCGCCAAAAAGGTCTAATAAATCTCGGTGTGTTAAACACGGCCTCATCCTTAGAATTTTTCTATCTCCCTAAGTTTAGGATAAAAAAACCTAACTAAAATTGACAAAAAAAAGATGTACTTTGACTCTAACAAACGGCCGAACTAAATTTTTTTTTTTCCTGAATCTATGATTGTTTTGCCAAAGTGCAACTATTTGGCTAAAGATCCCCATACACAACAGAGTCACAGGATTTTTTCAAGTTTTATTTTTGAAAAAGAGTGCAAACACATTAAAAGACCAAAATGTCCTTTGTTTATTGGTGCCTAGAAGTGTGCTACACAACATTTTTACCAACTGTATTCTACATTGCATTTGGAGCGCCATCTAGCGTGCTGTGTACACGGCAGCACTTCACTAGAGCCCGCCATGAGCGGTTGGCGCCAGATACCCCTGTTAAGCGTTTACTCACACGCCATCTATGAGTGGTGCCAGATCATCGATGTAGAAAACCTCTTGTAAAAATGGCGCCATCATGTAGAAAATAGTTTGTGTAAAGCTGGCAGCGCTGCAATTCGAAGTGGTCTTCGGAATTAGTATGTTATTAGTGTGACCAACTGGAAGGACACATTTTCTGAGCGCCTAAGCTTAAAATTGATGCAGTTGCAGAAGGATATTAGACAATATAAAGCTTAGAAATATGTTTCCTAAGAACAATATTAAAATATTTTGTAAATATAAAAATATTAAATATTGAAAACAAGCATTTAAGACATCTCCCATTTATTTTTTACCTTCAGATCGTCTTTGGAGCCGATGGTCAGCCAGTTCGACCTGATTCGAAACGCGGCCGGGGCAAAGGAAAGTCGGCTAATTCAGGCAACGGATCGGCCAACACCACAGGTATCGCCGCCGGCAATGGAACACCAACAACTGGGGTAAGTGACGTCAACTCGACTTTATTGCCCAACCAAAAGACCCGCCTTTCCACATTTTATTCATGGGAACTAATTAAGTCACGCGACGACACTCGCAGACAGACTGTCTGCGGTCGAGGGATTGCCCAGGCCCCATACTCAGAGCCCAGAACCAGTAGCAGACCCACATCCACATCCAAACCAAACCCCAGATTCCAGGTTCTCAATCCCCAGTCCCCTTTACGGACCACCAGTCTTTTTTAGCGGCATGCCGCAGCAACATTTTCCACGTCATCACGCCCGTCGTCGCTTGTTTTGTTTGTTCAGGAGCGTGCACAGAGAGAAAAAGTGTAGTTTTATAATCTGAAATTCGGAATTTTAGCAAGTGCCTTAAAAGTATTTGGAAATATTTTTGGGGCTGAATTTACTTAATGTAAATAATCTTAATTTAATTTAATTTTTATACCAAGATAATTTTTTTAAACATAAACAATCACTAAAAACTTTATTTTTATATTTTAAAAAATATTTTTAGGGTGTCAGAAAATTTACTCGTAAGTTTTAAATGATTTAAGAGTTATCTTGCTGCATTTAGGCATAAAATTTCTGATTAACAATATATTGCAGACTTCTTTATGAGACCATTATAAATTATTTCAAAACTCTAAAGATTTTGGTGGTTTTTACGTTTTGAAAATTATTAGATAATTTGTTTTAATTTTAAGATTGTTCTTTCTAGTAAAAACAAACATTCACCAAAATGATTACCAGTGCAGTGTTGGTATAGCAACCAGAGGGTCGGCGGGCTTCCCCAAAAGGCAGTCCCTGTCCCAGTTCCAATCCCAGAGCCAGACCCAGACCCTGAACCAACAGCGCAGACATCCCAGACATAATCTCCGCCGCAGGCAGCAGTCAACGGGCCACCAACCGCACGTAGCTGGGGGTCACCACCATAAAAACCTGCTAGCAGAAGAGCGGCGGCAGTGTGGAAAAAATAACAGCCCAGCCAAACGGTGGCAGACAAAGTTGTGACTTGCTCAAAGGCAGGCGAGCCACTTGTGCTATGGATGTGGACGTGGATGTTTCTGTGGCAGCCACAAGCCGCACGTAGCAGCCAGATACCAGAAGCAAAAGACCCAGGAGCCGGGAGCCAAGAGCCCAAAGCCCAGAGCCCGCAGCCCAGCTACTTATTGTTGTCAGGGTGAGGGTCTCGGGTCTCGAACTCGGTCTCGGTCTCTTCCGTTGCTCTGGGGACTCGACTCTGACTCTGTGCGTCTGCCTTTGCCTTTTGCCTTGTGCCATTCGAGACCCAGTCTTGGGGAAACCCGGGAAAACGCCACTGGCTGCCAGTGACTTTGACCTTTGACGGGGACGGAATCGGTCGGGGGACTGGATTGGATTTCCCTTTCAGCAGCAGCAGCACACGCAACAGTCCTCGGTGTCAGTCCTCCATGTCGTAGCGATTTCAAGGTCGGGACGTCGTAAAAACATGACACAAGCTAATACAATGAATGATTGTTACTTAATACAGTGAGTGTCAGCCACAAGGGTCTCTTTTTTTGGTTGGTGACAACGGAATATTAATGTGGGTTACCTTTCTTGGCAGTCTCAGAGTATTATAAATGGGATAACAAATTACAGCTTGTTTCGCGCATTAAAATAGGGTTCATGATATAATACAAAAATAAGGTAATAATGTTGGTGATTTAAAATAACTAAATTAACCTCTGAAATTTCTTATATTTGCATTCTTTTAGATATGTATTTTGCTATGCGGGTTTATAATAATTACTTATTTAATGGAAAATATTATAGATACATTTTTGTAGAGATTTTGTAACCATTTAAGTAGGTGTCTTAAAATATGAAGTTCAAATTAGAAAACTTTTTTCACAAAAAAATGTAAGTTTACTAACTGTAGGTACACTAAAATTTGTTTTGTCCAATACTGTAAACAAAATTCAAAGTAAGCAAGGGCTGTTAAGATCTCAAAAATATCTCGTTCCTTGACATTTTTTTTTCCACAGACCGAGTTACCCCTGTACGAGCTCGTCTATCCAGCTCATCACTCAAGTCACTTTATGCGGAGTGCCTTCCTTTCCCATCAGTCTAAGCCAACGATTTGTTTGGTAAGTGGCTTGTGGCAACATCTGCGTCTGGAGGCGACTCACCAATGGAGCGTTGATTATGTCGTCACACCGACTGCGACTGCGACTCCCTGTGGTGCCACTGCTGCTGCCACACACATGGAAACCCATAAAAAGGCAACCAGAACCAGCAGCAGCAGCAGCACCAGCACCAGACATCCTCATCCAGCTGAAATCACGTGTGGCTCCGCTGGCCATAAAATCATCCAGCTAGGCAACAGGTTGCCCTGGTCCTTGGCTGCCTGCGATTTTCCCAAGTTGTTGGTGCTGGGGAAAGCCACTAGAGCCACCGTGGTGGCTGGAAAATTTCCTCAAGTTTTGCGGCAGATGTCTTGGCTTCTGGCGCTGCGCTGTCTTTTCCCTGATTTTCCCCCCACTGAGGTGCTGCTGCTGCTGCAACACTTGCAAAGTTTTCCTCCTTTGGCAAATTTTCCAGCGGGGAAAGTGAAGTGAAGTTTTTCGGTGGCCCAGTGACACGGACACAGCAACAGAAACACAGCTACTGCTTCATTTTTTGTTGTTGCCTGCAAATTCAGGTCGCGTTGCACTGCCAGGAAATCCTCCCCTTGCCGCCCCACCCACCTTTCACCCACCTCGCGACCTTTCATCGTACACACGATGGGACACAAAAAAAAAAGAATAGAGGAGCCGGCAAAGGCAAATTCATTGGCAGCACACGGGGCATTGGGATTTGGCCAAGGACACGACCGGATGGCTGCAACACGGCCATGGTCAGGGGCATTGCACTCCTCCTTCTCCTGGGCTCCATCACCCCCTTTGAAAACTCCCCTGGCGGCACGCTTTGACGCCTGCATCGCGGCTCTGGGCAAAGCATCCTGTACTTGGAAAAATTCTAAGTGGCTTTCAGTCAATTTATTTAAAATTTTAATAAAAAATGCAAGGATATCTAATCCTTGTAATGACACTTTAGATTCATGCTCATTGGCTTTTTTCTGACTTTAAGAATTAATTTTCCTGAAACTATAGATTATTCTTGAATTTAAAAAAACAACAAAAAACTGTAGACATTTAAAATCAATTAAAAAGGAGTAATAAAGTTGTTCTAAAAAAATTTATTTATTTCTTAAATGTTTTTTTTATTTCAATATTTTGATATTTTTATAGATACCTTTTTTAATTGATTTTAAGTCTCTAAAAAATTATACATCAAACTGTTATGAATTCTGATTCTAAAAAAATATTCAAGCTCAGCTTAGTAGAATAAAATTTCATATTTTTTCCCTGTGCACCTTTTGGCCTTCATGTTCATGTTTGCATGCAGTTACCAACAATTTTGGCCAGGCAGTCAGCCAGTTAGCCATTGTTCAGTCCAGTCCGCAGGCCAGGTCGCGGATTGGGTCGCGTTTGGGTTTAAATGGTTGAAATGGAGCCGCGCCGAGTGAGTCGGGTTTTTGGCTTTGATGGCCTCGAATAGTCCAGCTCCACAGTCCGCAGTCCACAGTCAGGGTCGCCATGTCGGCTCTGTCCTTTTGGCCATCGTCCATGGGCAGCACCAGCGACAGCGACAGCGACTTGTTGCACTTTCCACGCCCCTCGGGCCATTTCTTTATCCTTTCCCATCTGGCTGCGAATCTGCATATACATGGGCCTATGCGGAATGCGGCTGGAGTTTGTCATCCCAGCCAATGGGGACAGCACTCTACTGCAGGAAATAGGTTTCTCTTGAAAAAATTTGGCACATACGCTAAGGAATCTTTTTCAAGTACCAAACTTAAACTTTCATAAAAATAGTTGTAAAAGTTCAGCTCTCACGATATTTAAATAAAACATTTGAATTTCAGAAATAGTTATAAAGGTAAAGATCAAATTGAATAAATAAAACTAAATGGGAAATTGTATACTTTTAGGTACAGAAAGTTAATAGCTTTATTTAATTATTGTTATTAATTAACTTTAATATATTGATTAAAAATCTTTCAAAGTTAATATAATATATTAAAACACTTATTAAAAACGTCAAGTAATTAAAGGATCTTACAGGACGATTTAATTTTTTGAATTAAAAGCATATCTAAAATAAACAACAAATGTATATAATAAATATTATTTGTATTCAGAAATTATTACTGAAACATAAGTATTAATTTCTTGTAAAAATTTTCCAAACCACTTTATTTAAAAACCAACTTTGTTGACTGGTGTCCTGCACATTCAAGTTGCATTTTTTCCGAACCTACACCGTTTTCGACCTCCACCCACCCACCATTCTTGTTGCGAGTTTTGTTTTTATTTTTTGTTTTTGTGTCGCGTTGGCGTTTTTCCAGCTGGGAATGGGAATGGGGCCATCGAAGCCACCGACCACGGATTACGGACTACCGACTGCCGACAGCCGACCACCGTCCAGCGCCTCTGGCAATTAGTCAACACATGCCCGGCGATGCAATCAGCCTGTCACAATGTTTGGACATGGACATGGCACGCAAAAAGGGGGAATGGGGTTTTATGTTCAGTAAAGGGGGGAGTAACCACTTCAATTGGCAGCCGCCTCGTGCACTTAACGTCTAATTAGGCGGCGCCTGTTGAAAAGCCGCTCAACGGGTTCCTCGCAATGTCACAGCGAAGGCTTTTCAAGACTTTGGCCACACCTTGGCCATCACCATCACCATCTCTCAACCAAAAAAAAAAAAGAAACAAGAGGAAAACAAACAGAAGTTGCAGTTTGTGGTGGCCAGACATAATCGTAAATGCCAACATGCTCAACATGTCGGCGCCAAGTTGGCTGGCATTGCTACCTCAGTGGCACAGTACCACCAACCGTGACAGCAGCAGCAGCAGCAGCAACATCCACAGCAGCAACACGAGCCACCAAGGGGACTCCTACGTGCGATGGCGATACAAGAGCTTACAAACAGCTCGTAAAAAACAGACCCACGGGCCACTGGCAGCCAAAGCAGCAAAAGCAGCATAAGCAACAGCAGCAGGCGGCAGTCAGACAATTTGTCGTCCAACTGTCCGCATTGGAGGCACCATGAAACACCAGGAACAGCAAGAGCAACAGCTACATCTACCCAGCGCCAGCAGCAGCAGCAGCAGCAACACTTGCTGCACGGAGAAAAAATCTGATGAGGATCATAGAAGGGATACTTGGAATACAGAATAAATGCTTCCATAAAATTAACACACTAAAATGGACCTAAAAAGTGATTTTTAACCTTAAAGCGATTATATAGCAACGAATATAACCGACTTAATGCAAATAAAATTACAACAAATTAAATCGAAAAATGTACTTACCTTTTTTATACATTTTAATTGAATGACAAAAATTAATAAACACAAAAGTTAACAAATCGCCTAAAGAACTAATGTTAAAGTGTGTAAAAAAATTACAACCACATTTTTATTTAAATTCTTATTTTTTTATTTAAATTCTTTCTGATAGGGTTTTGTGAGACCTGAATTTGTTTTGAATTATAGCTTCTTGCTTTTAAAAACATCGTTAAACGTTGGCCATAGTTTTCTTAAACAAGTTGTATATTATTGTACTAATTTACACAAAACACTATTACTCGAAGGTTTCGGAGAATACCAACTTGTTTTACAAAAGCTTCACTTTATTCTGAAAGGAAGTTTTATACAGTAAATTTTGCGTATAATCCCTTTGCAATATTCCCTTTGTGTAACTGATATTCTGTGGAATTTCTCACAGTGCACTGGCTGATGTCCCAAACTGTAAGAGGAGACGGCGACAGAGCGACTTTTGGCACACGCAGCACGTGAGCCCCGGCAACCTGTCTGCGGTGGCTGCTTCTGCTTTTGCCCTGGCACTTCCACAGCCCCAGCCACAGCCACATCCACGTCCCAATCCCTGTCCCTGTCTCGTTTTTCCGTTTATGAAAGACCGAGCGGACGGACTGAGGGCAGAGGACTGACTAGCAGGCAGGGGCAGCCATCCAGTCATCCAGTCGATCCCGTGTGGGTCTTAAGTCGAACAATGAAAGCGCTGAAAGCGGCCACGCAACGGCAACGGCAACGGCAACACCAACCGGCAGCAACTGTTGCTGTTGCCACTGCGAACGGGACACGCCTGCGGCACCTTCATTGAAATCCAAGCCAAGAGGGCATGGGAAAAAAAATGCCAAAGCCAAAATGAAATAAATAAAAAGGCAAACGGAGCACAGGGAAAGCACGGCACGGCACAGCACAGAGACCAGTTCAATGTCAAGGCTGCCGTTGTGGGTCAAGGTCGGCAGTCGGCGGTGTCCATGAAAATACCCCTCGGAAGGCGAAAACGCCTTCGTCTAATAATAAAAAGGGCAATGAGCTTAATTTAACCCTTTTCCGGGTTGATGTCCTCGCACACAAATCGCAGTGGCTCGTCCTTTGGCACGCGTCCTCTGCCACTTGACCCTTCCGAGGACTAAGGACACAACAGCAAACATCCTTGAGCCAGTCAACCCAAAATAAAAAAGGTCCTTCGTCGCTGTGCTGGTGTCGTCAACCTTTTGTGAGCCGCTGACTCGTAACTTTCTGCTTTCTTTTTTTTTTGCGTTCTGTGCGTTTCGTTAGCTACTTTATCAACTGTTGCTTGGGGCGGCATTTGCATGTCCTTTTTTCCAGCCGGGGTATCCTTTTTATTCCCAGCCAGACAAGTCTGCCGAGCGTCTACTGTGAAAGGTTTCCTTTTTTCGACCAGCAAGTTGATTGACCTTCTCAAAGGATTTTTACTTGACATTTTCCTTGTTCTTTTCCCTCTCTTTTCCATCTCTCTTTCACATACTTTTTAATTATTTAAGGACATTCTTGTGTC
This sequence comes from Drosophila oshimai, assembly GCA_018150695.1. Classification (NCBI taxonomy): domain Eukaryota; kingdom Metazoa; phylum Arthropoda; class Insecta; order Diptera; family Drosophilidae; genus Drosophila; species Drosophila oshimai. The sequence goes on from JAECWM010000097.1 coordinate 77,089, forward strand.
TGCCTGTGACATTCGCAATTGAAAACTTCAACTCAATTTCCAAGTTCAATTTCCCTTAAATTTTTATTTTGTTTGTTTGCCTTGCCTTTTTGCTTAATTAATTTTCTTGGCTGCTACAATGAAATTTACAACTTTTAGCTTACACACTCTAACGCAAAAAGGACGAGCACTTCCGTTTCCTGCACACACACACACACACACAGCAGAACAGACTTACACAGAGGCTAAATTGCTGCAATAAATTTGAAATTCAATTTAAAATGAACATAAATTGCTTCAACTTTCGAAGCTTGTCATTTTTAAAAAACATTTTTCAACTAACACAGCCATACACACACATAAATCGCATTAAGCGCTTTAAGGCACAAAATACTGCCATAAAAATCGTTTGCTCGTTAATTTCTTGTGTATTTGTGTGCGTGTGCTTTTCTTTTTTCTGTTCTTTTTTTTTTTTGTTGTTTACTGCCTTGTCTTACGCGTCCCCAGCCACCCAACACCACCCCCATTTCCACCCATTTTCCCCACCATTTCCCCGGCTTTCCACCGTACATAATGGCAGCCAGCTACAGCTTCAGCTTCCTTCTATATACACTTGATAAATGTGCATGGCAGCGACACATACATAGCACCACACACATTCAAGGATATACACACACAAAGATATATATATAGATATATATGTATATGTATACCTATAGCTATATTGGACAAAAAGTAAGCAAAGAAAATGAAGGCAAAACACTGGCAAGAAAATTGAACTCAATTGATACCCAGCAGGCAATTTTATATGGAATGCTATGGGTTTACGGTTTAAGTTTTATTTAAAAAAAACATTATAATGAAAAAAGTGTTGTTAAAACGTTGGATTAGTAGAAATTTTAGGTTTACTCTGAAAAATAAGAAAACAATAAGAAAATTTAAACAAGTTGATGATTATACAAACAAATATTTTTTAAAACCAAATAATTCAAAATGTAATCAAGATTCATTATTATGTTGTTTTGTATTTTCAGAGATTTATTTTTGCTTTAAATGATATGAAGAATTATATCTTTAATAAGGCTTAATATTTTCTTTAATTTTATTGCGTGTACAGATTTGCTTGTCACTAAATTTACCATAAAAGAAATAACACATTTTTGACTATTTCAGTCATACTAATGATGATATTTATTAATGTCAGAAATAAGACAGTTTAAGACGTAAAAACTATTTCTTTAAAGTTATTATAACATTAAACAAAATAAAAAACTCCAAAGAGAATTCCAGCATACCCCTTTGTAAATTTAAGTAGGTATTCCGCAAGTTGTAGATGGAAATGGAGGTGGCGATGGCGATGACGATGGCAGCAGTAAAGCTTTTCAATTGCCACCCCCACACAAATGCGCGTCTATAATGCCTTATATAAACCAACTCTCTCTGCTGCCACCCATTTAACCACCCACTCGCACATACACATGTCTGTGTGTGTGTGTATCTGTGTGTCTGTCTGAGTGCTCAGCGTTCAGTGGTGTTGAGGTTGGGTGGTTTTTGCAAGAGGGGTTGTGGGTGGGTGGGCTCTCGCTTTAATTTTGGCATGCATTAAGTGCGCTCCTGGGGGTTGTTTCCCGTTATTATTCCGCAGATATTTTTTTTGTGAGTGTGTGTAATTTATTTATTCGCAGTCGTACTCGCAAATTCGCCTTGAAGTTGCAGTGTAGGGCTTTAAATTTTTCATTGCCTACTTACGCGGGCATTTGGCTAATTGCCCGGACGATATATCCCTCTCTCAATATCCCCGACTCTCTATATCTATATCTATGTGGGAATATATCCTTCTACTCACATGTGAAGTCTGCCAGACAGAAACACACACACACACACACACACACACAAAGCTTTGTCTGCGATTAGTTGCAACCCTTAAAATGCCTGCATTGCTCATACGACCCGTTGAACCGTTTTTGCCGGCCATTCTGCTTTGTTTTGCCCGTCTGCGTCTTCGGGCAAAGTCAACTTTTTGCCACGTACATACTGCAACTAATTTTCTTTGTTTTTCAATATTCCCAACGATTCTCTTTGTCTGGTCACCCCTTATATACTATATATATCTTGGCCCCAAAAATTTCAACGAAACTGCCATAATCGAAAATTCTGAGGGGGAGGGTGGTGAATCTGTCTGGTCCTAGAGCTCTCGTCTCGTCTGTCTAATGCACATTTGATGGCATTCGCTAATTGCTTGATTAGCAATGCGGTTCCCACGCCCTCACCCCCACTCACCTTAAAAAAAGGAGAGTTATTCCCTGCAAACTTCAAAGGAGTCAGGGATAAGCCCAAACATAAATTATAATTAATATAGGCAACACGCAAGAATCGGAGATGAGGATAAAAGATACACACCCCGGGATCACGACCAAAGGGCGTGACAGCGAACAAAAAAAAAAAAAATAAAGGCAAAAGCAATATTCGAAAGGGGTTAAGCCCAGCCGAGAAATAAATTAAACATCAAGGGCAATATCTGTGTGTGATCTGTAAATATGGCGAATAACTAAAGCGCAAACAATTAAAAAAAAGGGAAAAAAAAGGGAGCATTGAAAACAATTACTGCAAGCAATAAAATAAACAATAAAGAAGTTATAACAACCAAAGTAAATAAAATATTAAAACTGCACAGCAGAAAAAATTTGTACAGTCTGTGAGTGAAAAATAACAGTGGGTAAAGGTTTTGACATAAAAATAATTATTGTAAAATAAGACAACTTTTTCAGTATTTTTAAAAATATAAAACAATCTTAATAAAACATTTAAAAGATATTTAAGTACGAACAAATTTCCAGAAATTCAGAAACACACAAAACCAGTTAGAAAACAATTTAAAAAAAAACCTCTTTAAAAACAAAACTTACAGAAACTACAAGATGTGCAAAAACTATTCTCAATATTTGCGCTGCATTAAGTTTCTTCCACTTTTTGTAGCCTTTTTCTTCTTCAACAAAGGCTGCAAAAAGAAAAGCAAACATTCAGGGCAAAAAAGGCGAAGAGGAAAAAGCTGAGAAGTGAACACATAAATTACAGACGAGCAACAACAAGAAAAGCAAAAAAGCTGAAGTTAAAGAAGATGGCAACAAAAACGACAACAACATGGAAAAATGAAAATGATAAATTGCAAACTGCACATAATTATGCAATTAAAGTTCGACGTTGTAGTATGTTGTACATTCCTGGTTTTGCTGTAGTTGTTATTATTATTATTGTTATTATTATTATTGCCTGGGTTGGGCCAACTTGTGCCTGCAAAAACAAAAACCAGCAGCAGAAGGAAAACAGCTGAAATAAAGCAGGGAAAAATTCGCATAAATAAAGGAGCTGAAAATAAATGCAACAACGCTACTTACTGGACTTTGCTGATTGTTTGGCCCTGATTGCTGCCACACTGATGGTTTTTATTTTGTTTTTGCCGTTGCACCAAATGTAAACACCAATCAAAAATAAAGCAAACTTTTTTTGCAGCCCACAAGAAAACTATTTTCAGCTGAATATAAGGGTAAACTTTAAAGTAAATGGCACAGTAATTAAAAAATGGTGTGCGTTTTTTTTTTAAAGTTTGTGCTAAGAAAAAAACTTTAGAAGGAATAAACAAAATTTTCAAATTTTATCTAAAGTTTGGGATGTTTTTTGAAGTCTAGTAAAGTTTTCTTTAAAGAGGTTTTAAGCTTAGATTAGGGGCTTGATACAATAAAGAAACCTTTCTTCGAAGAATGAATTTTTACAATATTTTTAATTAGCTCCTTTAATTCTTAAAAATTAATTTGCAGACAACGAAAAGTGTCAACAACATACAAAGTCAATGGAGGCCAAAAGTAAAGTCCTGCAGCGAAATCGCATTAATGGAAGGAAAAACACCACAGAAATTCATTTAATGCTGCATTATTTCTACTTTTATCCGCCATTTGCTTGCCCTGCAAATATGTGTGTGTGTACACACACACCCACACAAAGGCAGTGTGCACATTACCAGTGGGTGGGAATGGAAAGAAAACTACGAATATTTTTCGTATGCACGCCCAATTTAAAATTAATTGCCAGACACAAAAGAACACTGGCAAAATGATGATGACAAGGCGGGAAAAGTGGGGAAAATGAGGGAAAATGGGTGGGTGCAAAGGGGGTGGGCAGTGGGAGTGGAAAATGTGCTATGAAGTTTTGCGAGGGCGTTATTGCTAGTGTCCTGGCTGTGCACTGAAGTATGCATGCAGAAAATTAAAATTAATAATTTATACATTTAAAGCACACCGAACCAAAGGGAGAATGCGAACACAAGACGTCGATGCAGGAAAATAAATATAAATAATGCCACAACAAATAAAATGCCAAGAGTAAATTCATTAAATGAAAATCCCATTCCCACTCCCATTTTACACTGCCGAATCGCCACTAAAAATAAACGCAAAAATAAAAGGGCCACAATAACAGCGGCATGAAAACAGAAAACAAACAAATTAAAAAATTATTTTTCATAATTGAGCAGCGGCCAAAGCGAGGGCAGCTGTTGTTCTGTCCCCGTCCAAAGTCCGAAAAAGGGGCGTGGCACGGGGCAAGGAAACGTTCAGCAAATTGCAGTAAATTACAGGGCGTTCGCCCAAAAGGGGCGTGGCTGGGGGTGGGGCCCGCGCGCTGGCCGCCAGATTGACAAGTTCTTTAAGACAACAACTGCAAAATAAGGGGTGTTAACCTAGGCAAATCGAAGGGTTTGTCTGTTTACAAAAAAACAGGCTGTTTAATCAAGAAATTACCTGGAGTTTTTAACAATTCATGGGCTTCTTGGTGGACAGAGTCTTTGATGTCATTGTCTTCATTTTAATAGATTGGATTTATTTCCGGGAATTGAATTTCAGACTTAAAATTTTGTTCACTAAAGAGCTTTCTTACTTGTTAAAAATGTTGTCTATGCTTGGGATCATTGATGTTAAATGAATTGACAACTATTTAGTAGCAATTTTTGACTGAATTTTGTCGTTTTCTTTTAATGAAAAATTTACATTCCAGGAGTTTTTTTGTAAGCAATTTTATAACTGCAGTAGCCAAGAATTTGTAATGTTTCCAAAATTCATTGTGTTAGCCGTTTTTCCCCCTATAAAAAAAGTTTTCTTTATTATTGCAAATAGTTTTATAGGTACTTTGAAAAAAATCATAAAAAAATAACTTTTTTAAGGAACTTCTATAAAATTTCTTGTTTAACTTTTGATATATTTCTGGCTATTGTAAACTTGAACTTAATTTAAAATTCCTTACAAATCCTTTACATTCTTTAAGTTAACTGAAAAACATTTAATTTAACCAATCATGAAATTAATTTAATCTCTACAAATACCCACATTACTTCCTCAATTTTCACTCATAAATATTGAGGGTTTGCCAGCAAATTTGCCCCATTTAAAATGCTTTAATACACGACTGAATTCGAGTTCCCGGTAAAGATTCTAATCACTTTCTTTATGGAGGGTGAAGCCCTCCGACCGCAGCTATTCCATTCCTTCCTCCCTTTCTGAATAAACAAACGTTTTTTGTTTTTGGTTGCCCTGCCATGAGGAAGCCAAACTCCCATTTTCCCATTAACATTAAAAAAAACCTTCAAACAACCCTTTTAGTGAACCGCCACCCCAAATGCCGCACACATTTCATTTGCTTAAAATTCCAATTCACTTGAAAAACGAAAATTTGAATATTTTGCATATTTTATGTGTGTGTGCAACATTTTTTAGAGGCTTATATGTTTTTTTTATTTTGCATTAAGGAAAATTGCTGAAAAAAAACCGGCCACGTTTTGTGCCAGAAATTCCAGCAGCTAATAATAAAAAGTATAAAAAAGCAAAGAAAATAATGCTGTATGGCGGCCATAAAAATTGTTGCTTATGTCGATGGAGGGGGGTTTTCTTCAGGCTTATAAATAATTCATACGAATTGCGCGTACAAGAAATTAAAAAAAGAAAAAAAATAAACAGAGAAGACAACTGAAAACTGTGAGGAAGTTTATTGATTTTCTTACGTGCCCGTACACACATATAAACATCTGTATATATGTATATAGGCTCCCCCTTTGAAGGCCTCGCCCCAATAAAAATGTAAAAATAAAGGCAATTTTTATGGCAATTTGCATGAATAAACTATAAAATAAACATATAAATATAAATAATGTGTGTTGCCACAGTTACAACAAAAACCAGAATAATAATAATAAACCGCAACAACAAAAACAAAAGCAGCGATGAAGAAAACTTCACAACAAAATAAACAAAAAGGAAAATAATCGAAGCGGAGCTTCACAGAGCCAAGAAAAACAATAAGAAGTAGGGAAAAACAAAAATAAATAAACGAAAATTGTTTCTACTCCTCCTAACCCCCCCTCAACCCCCTTTTATCATCTTGAAATCAAGAAAAATAACAAGAAGAAAAACGAATAGCAGGAAAAAAAAAGGAAAATTTCTGCTGGAAAACGAACCGAAGAGAAAATAAAATAAATTGCATCATAAAAACGGGCCGAAAGTAGGAGCCATCAGAAAGAACGAGATGGCAGCAAAAATAAATAGCCAGAAGAGGAAGACAAGTTGGAAGAAAAATAAGAAGAAGCAGCAGTTAAATTAGAATTTTATGCAAATGAGATATATTTATAGACGAGATAAGACGGAAAAACATCAGGAAGAAAAGCAGTCAGAGGCAAGAGAATGTTCGAACTGCAATCGAAGTTGAGGAAATTGAGTAACTAATTATGTACTTTCAGGAGTTAAACTATTTATTTGAAGAAAACTTTTGTCTAAATAAATAACTTAAAACATAAACTATATTTTACCTAGTGAATTATATTTTTTTAATTTTATAGACTGCTGAAATGGGTCTTTAAAATTAAGGGACCTTTAAGGGGCAATAAATACACATAATCTGGTTTGTAAAAATAATAAATCCAACAAAGATAAAACCTGTAAAGCGCAAAGTTTCTTTTTCAATCAAAATTTTCAAAATACCCATTTATTTTCCTTCCCGGCAACTTCAATTTCCTGTGGCAAAAACTATTCCCAAAAACTAATTCCCGAAAAACTTTGCTCAACCAAAGAAAAATACCCATAAAAGAGAGCCAAAGAAAAGGTCAGATCTATGGGGCCATGAAAAATGGGAGGGAATATGAAACATGTGATATAAGTTAAGTGATATATGTGCTACAGAGTGCACAAAAACACCCCACCCACATCCCACATCCCTTCAGATCTCCGGCTGTAGGTGCATTAAAACTTTGATAATTACATAACTTTTATGTATATGAAATCTCGCAAAATGTTTGGCTGCACATTTTTGCCGCAGGCTGCAGGATGCACGACTCCAAGGGGGCGTGATGTCATGGCAGTGGAAAAAGGGGCACTTTGCAAAAAAGGGGGGCCATAATAAATAAACGTAAATTTTGCATGTGGCGAGTTAATGCAAACACAGACTCTCACGCAAGATATACACACAGATACAACCTCTTTATTGGGGGCAAGGGGCAAGGGGTAGTTTGTCCAGGAAAATGTAAAATTAATGCATAAAGTTTACAACAATAATAGCAGCAGCAGCAGTAGCAGCTACAACAACAATGTCCACAACGACAGCCACAAAACTAACAAGAGAGCTCTACTACTATATATTTAAGGCCAGAAAGAGATGGAAAGATCCGGCCAGGAGAAAGATATTACGAGTAAATAACGTTGATAAAAACTGGCATACTTTATGTTTATTTAGGTTTTCTGTACTTTGCTTACATTTTCCGTGTAATATTCCCTGTGCAATTATCATGGTTGGGCCAAAAAATGAAGCTGGCTAAAACCGGATGGCGGAAGTTGTCAAATAATCACGCTAAATGATTGCTGGTTTTCTGTCAATTTTAGGCTGACAATTTTGAAGGGTAAATTAAAAGGATACAAGGGAATTTAGGCCAAAATAATTGACTTTAAAACTGGAAGCAATTGATAACAAGAAGGTTAAGGTTAAACTCCAGTTTTATTCTTTTGAAAACTACATTTTAGAAGCTTTTAAAGCTAAGTCCAAAATAATATATTTTTCTCATAATTTAAAGAAACAAATTTATAACCCTAAAAATCATATTTTCCTAGAACCCTAGACCACAAAAAATAACCGCTTAGATTTTCCATTAGAGGTCCACAAACATCAGCAGTATTTCAGCAGTATTTCCTTTGTTGCCCCAAGCACAGACAATTAACCATCAAGTGGAATATTAACATTTTTGTATCTCTGCAAATGCAACATCTTGTTGCACGAAACGTGGAAGGCAAACAAGCGCAAACAGATATAAACAGTTTTCGCTTTTAATTTCAAAGTTTCTCGTCGAGCTGTGCAACATTTTGCGGGTTCTTTGGGGAGGTTAAATAAGTAGAAGGGGTTAGAGAAGGGGGTTTATTTATATGGGGGGTGGGCAGTTAAGCAGCCAGCGCAAGCTGCTTTTAATGTTCCATTAAAACGTGTTGTTGCTGCTGCTGCTGGTTGTTGTTGCTATGTGTTGGTGTTGCTGTTGGGTCAGCAGCAGCAACATCAGCAGCAGCAGCAACAGCAGCAGCAGCAACAACGTCTGGAAGCGAAACTAAAGCCATAAAAGCGACAGCAACAACACCAACGCAGAATATATTGCGTTCTGAAGCTGAAGAGCAAAGAGAAAAATCACAAACAAAATGGTACAAAAAAAAGTGAATGCCAAACAAACTGCACATTGCCCGCCATTTTATATTATTATTATTATTTTTGTGTATTTTCTCCACGACGACACACAGAACAAAAAGTTACACAAATTTTACAAGAAAGATTTAAAGTATTTCATACAAACAAGCCAACTTTTACTTATTTTAACATAACTTAAAATATTCAAAGAATTTGTGGGGATGGAAGAAGCTTTTTTTAACATTACTTAAGTAAGGAATTAATGGGGATCAAAAGAAAAACAAAAATTACTATATTTTAAAAAATAAACATAACTGTTTCTTTCAATGTTTTTTTTAGATATTTTTAATTGAGTCAAAGTACAAAAATGTCTGACCAAATTTTCTCAAAACCTATTTTGGTATTTCTGTTATGTCACAATAAACTAAATTAATAAATAAATGTTTGTTAAACTATATCTTTATCAGTTAAGATGTAATTTTTTAAGAATTAAAACTGTACTAGTTAATTATCAATTTTTTTTCAGAGAATTCAAATTTTTAAGAATTGAATAATGGTTAAAATATGACGGTGGATATTATAACCCTTTAGTTCTTCTCTCTGCATTTACAGAGACAGCAACATTTTTAATATTGCCAACTGTTTGCGTCTGTGTGTCGTTTGTTTTTCCTGCTGCATGTTGTTTTACCCACCTTCAGCACTCATTTCGAATGTTTTTCTTCACCCAGCTCAGTTTTTTGCTGGAGAATTGTCGGTTGTTTTTATGGGTTTCAATATGTACAACATCGTATAATTCAATGCCGGGGTCCCATTATGCAGCTTTTCTGCTGGATTCTTCGAAATTCTTTCAGCTTAAAGCCATTGCAGTTCAAGTGTCGCAAAGGGCCAAAATGAGGCAAGAACCAAAGAATAAGAGGCGAAAAACAAAGTTCCAGATAATTGCCAAACACGAAACACGCTCAAAAAGGGACACTCCCCTTAGAAGAAAACAAAAAAATAAAAATAAAAGGAGGAGGAAGGAACTGGGCGCGGCCACACCTACGCCCACATATATAGATACAACCTTTCCACTCTTTTTTGTTTTTTTGTTTTGTTTTTTGTTCTTCCTCGACTGCTTGCAATTTTCATATCATTTAATTAAAATCGCAAAATTTCGTACACGTTTCCATTTTCGTTTTCCTTTTCTTTGCGTTCGCTCGTTCGAGTTTAAGTTTTATTTTTATGATTTTTATGGCCCGGTAAAAACGCTGAGAAAAGTGCAAAAGGCAGAAAATTAAAAATACTTCTTCGATGCGCTGCAAACCAGCGAAAATAATAAAAATAAAAATAAAAAAAAAAGGGGGAACACACGAAATGGAAAAAACGTGAAACACAAGAAGAAGAAGATCCCAAAGCGAATTCAATTGAAATGGATCGAGGAGTTTAAATAAAAATATATATACTATATTCGTGGCCCCAAAAGGAAGCGGGCGTAACGTCATTAAAAAAGAGAATGAGAGCAAAAAAACAACAAAAAAACATAAGAAAATAATAAAACTGCGGTCTACCTTCGTTGCCCGCTGTGCTGGGCCCTTTTTTTATATCCAGCTTGATTTATTTCCCCGCCGCCAACTTTTATTTGCCAAAACACAATTTCCAAATGCAATCAACTCTTGCAATCAAATTATTCAATAAGCAAACACAAAGCGAAAACAAAGGCAAACAAAAAGAACAACATTGAATCTTGAGTCGAAAAACAAACAAACCAAAATTTTGCATTCCTTTTGTTTTTTTTCTTGTCACCCAAAAAGGCAAAAATTGTGTGTCTGCTCTTAATTTGCCAGATAAGGTTTCGGTTTTTGGATATGGGTTAAGCCCAAAATAAATACAGGTTTCCATTGAATAAAATTAAATTTTTCATAAACAATTATATTTTTAATATTTTAGTTTCAAAGTCACAAATTATGATTTACGTTTTCTTAACCTATAATAAGTTTTAAATAAATAACTTCCTAGTAAATATATTTTTTAAATCAAAATAAAAAGTGCCCAAACTTTTGCTCCTGGAATATATTTTTGCAACATGCCAAACCTTAAATATATTTATTTATTTAAATATATGCATAGGTACTTCAAACAAAGTAGCAAACATAATCCTAAAAAAAATTCATCACAATTTATTTCCTTCGCAGGATCTTGTAAATTTTCTCCACTTTGTTTTCTTTGGCAAAAAGTGTGTTTTTAATTTCATTTTACTTTTAAATCAAAAGCTTGCTGGCTGCTTCTTCGTCGTTTTCTTCTTCTTCATCTGGATTTTCCTTACGCTTTTCCAGTTTTTACTTTTGTTTTTCCCGTCCTGCTCTTTTCAATGTGTGTGTGTGTGTGTGTTAAAGGGAGATGCAAAAAGCAAACTAATCAAAAAATTCAATTTCCTTGGAAAATTTAATTTTGCTCAGGGAAAATTCAATTTGCTTGCCTTCGCCGGCGTTTCTTTTATTTTTTTCAAGTTCTTTTCATTCTTTTTTTTTAGAGAGCTTTTCGGGTGGGTGGAGAAAGCTGTGCTCTTCGCTTTTGTGTGGATTTTCCTAACGATTTTCCTCCTCCTGCTGCATGAGTGTGTGTGTGTGAAAGATAAACATTTTTAATGCTATTATTAACAAGTGTTCGAGTGTTTGATCATTAGGCGCCACAAAGTATGCAGATTTTCCCCAGATTATCATTTAATTAATATTTATGCGCGTTTTAATGAAGCCCAGAGACTAGAGTAACGAAGGCAGCTCAGCATCAAAGGTCACGGCCAAAATGTAAGCGAGCCAAGTTTCAGAACCAGCTAAAACCCAGCTGCAACTCGCCACTCGCCTTGAAAAACTGGCAACAATGCCACAGCAGCAGCAACAAACTAAAAACGAGTTTCTGATTCGCCCTCACAGCCCCCGCGAAAACCTCTTTTGCCTTTTTGGCTCTGGGCGCGATTTAAACATATTTTTAGCCTCATACTCTCTCGTACACAGACAGACAACAATTGCATGCATATTAAATAAAGGAAAAAGAATGCGCCTTGGGGTTGCAGCCGCAGACTCAAGCTCAAACCCATACCCAAACCCAAACTAAAACTCATACTCATGAGATTTGCTGACCCCCAGCACTCGTTTGACTTGTTTGTCGGTCGTTCGGGTCGGGGAAAAATAGAAAAACAAAAAGGTAAAACTACAGGGGATATAGCCAGGATCGATAGACAAAGCTTGAAAGAGCTAACTGGGATTTTCGGCTGAAACTAAGCTTGGCTTAGAATAAAAACGTAAATGATTTTGTGACAGTTTTCGGCATTATTCTTTGAAAAACAAGCTGGACTTTGAAGAACTTAATTTCAAAGTAGTTTTTAGTGACTTTATTTATTTTGATTGAACTATAGTTTTAAAATATTTAAGAATTAAAACACTCTTAAAAAATAACAATTAAGTTAAAAGGAATTTTTCTAGCACCGATAACTTTTTCTCACCCTCAAATTTTAAATGGAATTTTTTAGGAATTTGAAATTTGATTTTGTATAAGTGCAATATCATGTTATATCGATATCATTGCATTCTAGGTGTTAATGAAAATAAATATTAAGAACGTAGACTTTTTTTCTTCGTGCACTCTTCATTAAAGTGGCCATCGGAAAATATTAAAAGTGAAAATGCAATTTATGTGTCCATTGTCTTCTTGTTGCCAGAGAAACAGTAACAACAACAGGCTTAACGCCTTTTTGTCGTAAATTTTTACACAAGAAATTTCTGTACTGTGCGTCTAGAGACAGTGGTTGAAATAATAAAAATGTCCTAGAAAATTTATTTGTCAAGAACATATCTATTGATTATATCTTAAATAAGATACTCTCTGAATTCATTTCTTTAATTTTGATCCGTATTCTTTATATTTAGTTAAATACAAAAAATTTGTTTTTAAAAATTTGTTAAAATATTTTTTTATATGTTTAAATAATTTTGTTACCACTGTGCATTCCCTTGTATTTTTTCAATTTTTCGCACATTTCTTAGCTTCTGCCGGTTGTTGGTGTTATTGCATGCCCTTTTTGAGCTTTTATGTCCTTTCTGCTGTTCGCTGTAAAATGCACTTAAGCTCCAGAGGCAAAAAGATGCTGCATCCCCATACCCATGCCCATGCCCATGCCCACTCCTCCAGCTCTTTGCTCTTGTATTCCCTTTGTTTTTTGCCCATCCAGGCTCAATTTTGTTGCCTTTTTTGTTGTGGCTCTGGCTCTGTGTTGTTGCCTTGTGTACCTTTTAAATATTCGCAGGCATCCATAAATCATTGGAGGTTATGTTGGATTTTTAGACAATTTTTGTTGTTGCCGACCGTCTGCTCCCCCTCCTCCATCATTTCTTGGCATGATTTGTAGTTTATGGCCGCATTTTGCCTCGTTTTTGTTGCCATTCTTGCGTTTCCTTTCTGCATTTTGAGGCATATAAATAAAATAGTGGCAAAAGTTAGCGGCCCTTACTCTTCGTCTCCTCTGAAGACTCCCATCTCATCTGAATCTGAAGTCGGTGTCATAAACGAAATGGAAAATTAGTTTCTTTTTTTTTTAATGTCTTTGATATGAAAATGAACGCAGAAACTCAGAAACTCAGCCGAGACAGGCAATTAAAAAATGGGTTGACAGAGGGAGTGTTGGAGGGGGAGTTATTGGCCCGTTGGCTTAATGGTATTTTCAAGATATGCAGTGAGAAAAAATATGTATTCTTGTTAAATTTGAACATTAAACATTTTTAAACTTGTAATTAAAATGTTGTTAATTCTTTCTAGTAAATATGAAAATATTAATTTATCTAATGGATAAAAAAATTAATCATATAGTTTGCTTTACATTTTTATTAATTTTAATTAATTTGGGTCAAAAACATTTGTTGGAATTGTTCTTTAAAATATCAATTAAAATGTGTTTTTAATGAAACATGATAATAAAACAGATTTAATTAGAATTTAGGTTATTAAAAAAATTTTTTGTTTTTTTACCCTAATAAAATATTTTTGTTAAGCAATTTAGATTAGAAAACAATGTAATATTTATGTGCTGTATAGTTTAAAAATGCACAAATATAGCAACGAGTAAAATTTACCTCTCAATTTTTCATCATTTTGCTTATTGACCGCCTGTGGGCCACATGCAAATGTGGTTACCAATTTAGTGTCCTTTCCCAATGGCTTTTGGCCAAACTGTCTGGCCATGGTAACTGTTACTGTTACTGTTACCACACTCTCCTCTCATTCGAGGCCAGCACTTCACATCTCTCACCCGGCATTTAAATGGATGAAAGCGAAAGGATTTTGCCAAAGTCCAAAATCAAACAGCAAAACATTTTTAGCGACGCGGCAATGCGAAAACAAGAGGAGTGTGGTGGGTTTAGGGGGGGAGAATTTATATGGCCAACCAGACAGACCAGGCTCTCTGTTATTGCTGTTGCCTTTTTCCAGTTGACCAGGCTCGCGGCAACAGCAAAAAAAAAAAAAACAATAAAAAAAAGGCTAAAAGCGCGAAATGGGTAGAGAATAAATGGGAAAAAGAGTCTGGTGTGGTCTGGACTCTGGCTGAAAGTCTGATATTTGCGAGGCGGTGTTTTTTTTTTATGGATACGCGCGTGTTTTTAATTAAGTGCAAAATAATGAAATTTTTTGCGCCAGGACCAAAGGAAAGTGAATTTGGTCACTTTCTGGCACGAACTGAAACTAAGCTTTTAACTGGGTAAAATGTGTGCGGGAAATGTGTTGGAAATGCGGCAAATACGGGAAAAATCGGTGGTGGTGAGCTGCATTTAACCTCTTTCATTTTGGTCCAAAATGATGGCAACTGACTTAATGCAATTTCTCGCTTTTCGCTCTCAGATCGCGCCATGAATTTTCATTACTAGCAGCCAACGTCCAAAAACACTGTGCACACACACATGAATACACCCACTCGGAAAATCTCTGCCCTTTTCCTCCTCCCCCTTTGCCACACCTCCCCATCTTGGCCCATGGCACGTAATTCAATTTCGAACTGAAGTTAAAATTCAATTAAAATGAGTCAACTTGAGCGTAATGCAATTTCGCCAGCCAATGCCATTAGTGAAATATTAACGCAAAAAAGAACGCAAACGCGATGAGAAATAACCAGAGAAATATCCACACGATAGGAAAACACAGCACTGGATAAATAATGGTAACAGCAGTAAGGGCTCTGAAAATTGCAATTGGCTGGATGAGAAATAATATTGGTATTCTGTAGGTGGGAAAACACTTTTAATTTTACATACCACCTAATTTACAACATATTTAAACACTAAAGAATACCTTAAGAACTTAAAATAAATCTTATATACCATTTTAATATAAATAACTTAATATTACAATTATTTTCACATCGATAAATTTTTTTTGTAAACTACGCAAATTCTTTTCCCATCTTTATGTTTTTATTCAGCTTAAAAAAACGTTGATATCACTAACAAAAATTCAGATAAAAAAGTAAACGCAGTCATTAAAAACATTTATTTCAAAGGACAACAAAGGAAAAGTACTTAAAATTATAATCATACAAAAAATTACTGGCAAATATTTTTAAAAACCTCCCTATTTAATATTCCAAGCAGATAATTTACTTAAGTACCAAGCTTTTAAAGTATTATAAGATAGCTTCATTACATGAATGGGATGTACCGAGTTTCTTGAGGCGCTTTTCACCAGCTTCTTGCCAGCGATTTTGCCTATTTCCCGCACAGTTTTCTTTGTTCCCCATCCCAGTTTCCATCTTGTTCGCTCACATATATATATTTTTTTGGGGCTTTCTTTCTCTATTTCCGCTTGGCTCGTTATGTAAGCCATAAAAGCTGAAATAATGCCTGCCCTGGCACACGCCTAAAAGTATGCTATAATTCAGTTCACACACTCACACGAAGACGAGTCGATAGGGAGCCCATGTGTGTGACTATAAAAAATGAAATTATTAAATTTTATGTAGCGTAAATTCTTTATGGCAGCTCACAAAAAAAAATACAGAAAATAATAACCAACAATTTCCTTACACATGAGAAATTTAAAAAGGATTTTTTACACTTGTCCCCAAATTTTGTTTTGGGTATGGAAATATTACTATATGGATTTTCTGGGTTCTTATATAACAGAGTGACCCTAAAAAAAACGAATGTTCAAGTAATCAGCAGAGCAATGAAAACCTTTTCGTCTGACATTGAAAAATGCGCGGTCACGTTTTTTTTTCTCGCAATTTTTTCGTTTTATTTTTTAGTTAACGTTTGGTTTGATTTCCTTTCGTTTTATTTTTAGAGCGCATAATTTTTGTTGTTCTCCTTTTGGGCCAACTTCGCAGACGAAATTGTTTTTGCCCGGGCTCTGGCAAAATGTTTATTTATTTATTTATTTGCCTTTTATCCTTTTTTTTGTGCCGCTGCTGCTGCTGCCTCTTCTGCCGACGGCATCGCCATTGTTGAAGCTCGTGACTTGCTTTTGTTTTTTTTTCTGCTTTTTCTGGCCATTAAAACGACGCAGCATAATGGCAGGGAACAGCAGCGGACGAGACAAAAAGCGAAAATGCAGCAGGAAAAAAAATGTATAAAAAATAAAAAAAGGAGTGGGATCAAATCGAGCATTCACATAAATTAAACTACCTGTCGCTCTGGAGCTGTTTTCCCTCTCTGTCTGATCGATTCCATTCCCCCTCTGAAATTAGTTTCATCTGCTTCAATATCTTACATTTGACTAATCATTATCTTAATTGCTTCTTCTCTTTCCAGGTAAGTTTCCTTTTCCTCTTGGACACAAAGTGAAGTGCAACAGTAAGTAGGAAATAGTTCTGACTTACGGCTAATTAAACATGATTGTAAAATACAGATAGAAAAAAGGGGTTCCTCATTTAAATGGTTAATTAGCTAGAAATATGAAATTTTTAGCAAATATTATCATTTATTTGGTACGGAATGGTATGTAACCATTTAAAGCTGATGACCAAACAAATGTAATTTTTTTTTGTCATCTTCCAAAACCTTTAACATTTAAGAAAGGATTATCCTTGCATGTTGCATGCAATTTGTAATGCATTTTATTACATGCAATCCTCGGCACTCCTTCCTCCTTTTTTGCGAAAAGTCGCCGCAGGACATTCTGCGCATCCTTAACATTGGAGAGCAGCACAATCAGGCAAGAGAGATAGTATGAGAACGAGAGAAAATGCTCACTCAAATATGCAAATAAGCAGCAAAATGCATTTACTGATTTCAGAACATCGAACAGTGTTGCAAATTGCTATATATGCAAATAATTTTAAATAAGAAAGTGTTCAATGGGAAAAAAAATTAAGTAGTTGGTAATGAGAGATGGGCTTTTACATTTATTGAGAGCAATGGCAGCATTATAAAATGAAAATTATTATTGACGGACAAAAAGCAATCAAGAAATGAACAGTAAATAATGTTGAAAATGTGGTTAAGAAAATTAAACAGTGTTCAAAAATATTACTAGTTATGTAAAAGATTTTATAGACAACAAACCAAACTATTATTGTGTTAAAAAAGCCAACGAAACCACCAATATTTTTTACTATTCAAGACTTTCATAATTAAAATGAAAGGATTTAGAGCCAAAATCAATTATTTACAATTCCAATTACACAAACTAAGAATTTTGCAATCGACTTCAATGTTCTTTTCAACTGGAGCACATTGTGATCCCCAAGTCCCCGTCCAATTACCGAAGCCAAAAAAAAACACATCCATAGTTTTCCACCACCGTCAACGGCACACACTCATCAAAACTGACTCAACCAACTCTCAAAGTCAGCAAAACAAATAAATTTTCGAAAGCAGCAAAAACGTAGGAAAACAAAGCTAAGCCACGAGCAAAAACAGAAAAAAATGAGTTATTAATGGCAATCAATCAAAAACTGGCAAAACGCTCAAGCTAAACAACAAAAGCGGCTAGGACAACAAAAGAGTGAAGCGGGGGAGTGAAATAAAAAACCGCGAGGAATACATAAATTGATTGATTGATTTAATGAATGATTGATTAATGCATTTCAGTTGCAAATTCCCCCATGCAGAATGCACGCAGCATCAGCAGCAGCAGCAGCCACATCAGCTCCAATGCTGAAGTTGGAAATGCACTTGAAATAATTTTTAAAGGCCATTTAAGATTAATAGAGCTTTATAAAAAGTGATTTTAGTTCAAATTTAACAATGACAAGTTTATAAAGTTTTTTTTTCTTGTTCTAAATTAGGAAAAATGTATTAATTTGTTGAAAAACATGACAACATTTTTAACAATGCATTAAGTGTTAGTTAAATTCATACAGCACTTGTCTGTCTCACTTTAATCCACACAGATTATGTCTGTCTCTCTCTTTACAGATCGTATGTCTATCTCACTTTTAAAAAATGCAGCAAACGTTTCTGAATACACACATATTGCGTTGGCCACACTGTTTAATAAAACGTTGTTTTGAACACTATAATATGACTTAATCAAGAGCCTGACGATTTGAAAATATTTCCTTTCTTAGATAAAAACTAATTGAATTCATAAATCTTTAAAAATTATGAAATATTATTTCTTTCCGTGCTCAACCGAAGTTGGAGTGTGGAGAATGCGGCCTTCAGTGGCAGCCTTCAGTTGAGCCGGCAGCTTGCAGCCTTCGGCTCCTCTCGAGTACCAGACAGGCGGGCGGGTGACGGGGAACGGGGATCAAGGGGGAGTTGGGCGGAGTGGGAGCGGTCCAATGGGCCAATGGCAATTATTGCACAAGGAAAGGAAGCTGAGCTCCGTTGGCCGTGGCATTGTCGGAGTGCCTGAAATGCAGGAGAGCGGAAGCAGTGGAGGAGCAGTCGCCCGGCAACTGCTTTAAAATGCATTTTCAATTAGGCATAATTTCAGACAGCTCCGCATACACTTACCCCTTTAGCCCCTTTAACCCCCCCGTTCAACTCCCAGTCCAATGATGTGTGAAAACATATCCATTTGAACGTGATGTACGATGAAGCCAACGGCTTTGATTTGGCTCGTTTCGAAATTAGTTAAGGCCAATCCATATTGTATTCAATGGCAGTGAGTGGTATATTTTCCATAATTGACTTGGGTGTTTTGGAAATCAATTGGAAAATATTAAATGGAGTGTTGTCCCTTTGAATTTTACCTTAAATTAGTTGAGATTAGTTTGCATTAAAACCTGTACCACTTTTTACGGTTTATTTGAAGGTAAAAGATCTTCTTGACTGCAACTTTTTAAAGTGACATTTTTGTCGCTTAAAAATCTTTGAAAATTATAAAGGCCTTAAATTTTTCTTAATTTTTGTTGTTAATATTTAAACATAGTTCAAACAAATTCTACAACTACAAACCAAAACTTAATTTAAGTTGTTTAGTCATCAAAGAAGTAATGTTGTTCTTAATAATCAAAATTTTTTATCAATATTCCATTAACTTAAATTAACTAAAAACCGAAATCTTTAAACCCATTTCCATTTCCCAATAAATTTCATAAAAACTCGGTAAAACTTTAATGAGAATGCATAAAAATGTTTCTTGCAAGCGAAACAAATTAGTGAGCACAACGCCAAAGCCGCAAAGAGGGGGAATATCGGTGGGGGACTGAAGAAAGGTCCTGCCATATCCTGCAATATAATATTGAAGCAAAAACAAAGACAACACACACACAACACAGCAACACAAAAAAAATATAAAAAGAAAACTTGCACAAGGTTTTTAATAACGTGGAAAACACAAGGAAAAAGCAAATATTGATGCAAGCCGCAAATTTCAATTAAGAACAGGAAGAAGAAGCAGACACGACGGCTACGTCGGCAGAGGCAGCGACGCGGACAGCGACTGCGACAGCGGCGGCGAGAGAGAAAAGCGAGCTGAGAAAAGCGAGCGAAGAGAGAGAAGGAGAGGAGAGGAGAGAAGTGGCCGTAAAACATTTGATGTAATAAAATAACGTATACGACGGGGTGGACGAAAGGACGAAAACCGAACAATAAGAGCAATTTAAGCCGCAGGAATGTGTGAGTGGGGAAATACCGGAAGAGGAAGAGGAAACGAAAAGAAAAGGAAAATGGGGTGGAAACCGGAAGAGGAAGCACCCACAAAATGGGACCCCTCACCCCCCTCCCTTCTTAGATGATAAAAACAAAACAAGAAAACCCAACCCCCAAAAATAATTACCACGAAAATCAATGGGCAAAAAATTGGCAAGAACGGAACTAAAAGAGACAGCAGTCAGGCAGCGCAGCAGCGGCGAAGGAAAAGTAGCGAAAATTGAGCGCAAACTCAAAGGAAAAGCGGAAGAGAACGCAAAAGCGGAAGTAACGCCAAAAAAGGAGGAAGCACTGCCGAAAAAGGGACGATGACATGACGAGGAAAGCTATAAGCAAAAAGAAAAAAGCGAAGCGAGTTCGCACAACATTTTGCTACCCTTGCTGAAAACTGACTGCCACACAGCCAACCCCCAACTTTCAACACGCGGCTGCTGTCTATGTCTGAGGCATATCGATTTTTTCCGCCTTCCACAGCGCTTTTCCTCCTCGTTATTTTCCTCTTCCTCCTTTTCTTTCTAGTCCTTTCTTTTATTTTTTTTTTTGTTCCTTGGGCGCGTCTCCCAGGAAACACGCTTTTCATTCGTGGCGAAAAGTTGACTTGTTTTGATTTCTATTTATAGCAAAAAAGCGGGGAGCATGTCAATGAACCTGAATGATTGCATTTAGCTAATCAGCTGAGTTTAATTAATGGCCGGTTTTTGTTTCGCGACAAAATTGAATGAGATTAAATTCTGGGGAAAGAATTAATCGGATTACAGGATCTGCGAAAAATAAACAAAAAATTGGAAGAATTCAATGAAGTTCTTTTGCTCTTTAAAAAAAATCAAAGCTTTAAATTAAAACGCTTAAATTTGTTGTTTATTTAATAATATTCTAAACGAATGTAATTTTAAAATCAAGCTATTGCTACTCATAGAAGGAATAGGAAATTTTAAAGGAAAGTAATGGTAAAAATAAGCTAATAAAGCGGACAAAATACAGAACAGAAAGTAGTTTAGAAAAGTTAAAAGAATCGTACAAAAGGCATAATAATGAAAGTGGAAAAAAAGTTAAAAAGAGTCAAGAAAAAGTATAAAAGTCTGAAAACAATTATGAAAAAGTAGCAGAACTTGGCCACTTTTGTCTTTAAGTGGCAGCTTCCGTCGTAGACAAGAAGTTTCCATTTAGTCGCCCCACGAAGAAAATTGCATAACAAAGGGCAAACAGCGAGGAAAAGCGAGGAAATTCAGGGCAGAAGGCAGAACGATTGTTGCAACGCTACAAAAAAAAAAGGAGGTTGCTCATCAAGGGGGGCGGGAATTTTCTGCAGGATGTGGATGCAACGTCATGGCAGCGCGTGCGAAAGTAAAAAAGTGGAAAAGTAAAAAGCCGGGAACCCCCGGCGGGCACAAAGGAATCTCCTCTCCGGGAATCTCGTGTCTGGGACTTCGGGGACCTCGAAACCTGCTGCCAGCTAAACGCTTTTCCTTCCAGCTGTCTGTGTTAGCCGCTTTCCAGCTGTCTGTGTGCGAGTGTGTGTGTGTGAAGGTTGACATTATGAACTTGAAAGTTGTACATAAAAAAAGAGCGACATCCGCAGCGTGGAAATTGTTATGAATGAATGCATGTGGTGTGATGAAAAAAAAAGCACCTGCGTTGCCATGACATTTATATTGTTTGTTTTTCGGGCCCCCGAGAGCCGCCGGTCGAGTGGATATAAACAAATGTCAGCTGTTGGCCGGCCATCAATTACGCATGCAATCGCAATCGCGGGTTGAAACGAGGTCAAAACTATCGGCAAACACAAAAATTCGCGAGGGGGTTAAATCCCAAAACAAAGCACCTGCCGATTGAGCGATGAATGAACCACACGCACACACATCTGCATCCTGTGCATTTCCATTTCCACACAGATTCATTCACACCCACACACCCACATATAGAGCATCACTCATACGCCGCGTATTGCAGTAAAAAAAAAGAAGTTCGACCATCGAAAGAGAAACGTTTTTTGGGGCCAACGCGTGGTCTCTATTTTTTTGTTTTTTCATTTTTTATTTGCTGCTCTGCAGGAATGTGGAAATGCAACCGGCTCTGTGACTATGAAAATGACTGCCTGACCTGCTGCTCCTGGTACTCGTAACTCGTAACTCCAACCTCCCTTTTTCACTGCTGCTTGTTGCTGCTGCTGCTGCTGCTGCTGCTAAAACCTTGTCCAATTTCCCGACTGGCGAGGACATTTGCACTTTTATTTTCAGTCAGGGGCAGTCTGCAGTGCGTTTCAAGGGTTGTCAAAAGGCGGTTTGGCACTGGATTGGAAAATGCAACCACTATTTGAATTTATAGTAAGCTTTGGGGTAGTTTTTGTCACAATTTACAATGTTAAATAAGTTTTAGTGCCTGTAAAAATTCAACAATTTATTGTTTGATTTAATTAATACAAAAAATGATTAATTACATTATTAAATGTTAAAATTTTTATTCAGGATAATAGGTTCTATTATTTAATTTAAAAAGTTTAAATATTTTGTTGAAATGCTGTTGATGTTTTCATTATTAAAAATAATGAACTAAATTCGTAATAAAATATAGGTTTAAAAATAAGATCCCTGGGTACAAGTCAGTCGACTACCAAATAGTTTTTTGCCCTGTGTTACTTTGCCTTTGGCCAGACGCGAAAATTTGAATTTTTATGCAGCGGCTGCAACAAGAGCAACAAAAGCAACAAAAGAGCAGCAACAAGAAGCGTGCCGCAAAAGTTTGCCGACCTACATAAGCGTTGGCTCTCGTTGGCACTGACACCCTCGCTGGAATCCCATGGAGTCCCTCCTGGTCCCTGGATTTCTGCCCACTCTATCAACCAGTCCAACGGATACGTGTAATGCAAGTTCAAAGCAAGAGCAACAGCAGCAGCAACTCCAACTATTTGGGGCGTCACGTATTCGAAATGCAACAACCTGTTGTTTGGGTAAAAATCCAGTGCCAGTGCCAGACTTTGGGGGGGAAAAGTTCTCGCAGCGAATTCTTGTTATCCTGGATTTCCTGCATTTTCTTGAACATTTTCCGGAGCAGTGAAAGTCGATTTCGTTGAGACACGGCCCGAGAACTTTTCTAATTGCAGGACAATCAATATCGTATTTGGCAAGGAGGTCTGAGAAGTAGAAGTCACCCCCTTGGGGATTTCCTACGCACCCCACACGCCCAACTTTATGCCCCCGTCCACTTAACCACACTCCATTTTCTCCACTTTTCACCCTCCATCCAATTTTCTCTATTCTTTTGTACAATCACTTGTACACAAAAAAGAAAATGTCATTGTAAAATTACCTGAATGTTGGATAAGGAAAGTTTTATATATTATATATGTTGGTTACGACTTTTAGGAAAAAATGTTGACTTTATAAAAACTATGTAGTTGCTCTTTATTCTAATCTTAATCTAGGAAACGAAAAATAAAAAAAAGCGCTTCATTTAAATTTCTTTATATTTACGTATACGTATTAATACGTTTTAGGACCTAAAAGTAGGCAACGTTTTAGCTTTTTCTTGGGAATCTCTTAAATTGTGTTTTAAAACAGACCTGGGCACAAAGAGAGCAGACTTTCTTAGTGTGCGTGTGCTTATATGCTCTTTTTTGTGAAAAAATGTCTTTTTAAAGCATTCCATAGTTTTCCACAGAAAATTCTTATTTTAAAATTAAATGACATCAACTATTTTCCGTGTGTACTCATCCCCATTTTCCTGCGAAAAGAAGGTGCGGCTCAGGTTAGGAATTTTTCAAAGAATGTCTGGGGGTGGCAAGGTGCACCCACCCACACCCTAATTTTCATCCACCCACCCCCAACAACCTTTGACCCCGCCCCCTTTTAAAGCCATCGCCCAGCCCCCTCCCCTCCCCCAAGCATACGCGCAGTGAGTGAAAATTTCGGGTGGCGCTTTTAACAAACGATAGCAATTTAGAAGATGCCAGAGGTATGCAAATTTATTGCCGGAAATGTAATTTACAAAATACGCTGCAGGCAAATGGAAACCAGCGACGTCGGCAGAAACGCAAGCAGCGACGTCGGCTGAGCAGCTGCAAGCTGTTTTGCATTTGCCTTTGTCTGCTGCTTCTCCTCTATCTTTTTTTTTGTTGTTTTTATTGTGTTTTGTCATTTTGGGGGAAATAAAAGTTGAGGTTGGCCGAAAAAAGCAAAAAAAAAAAGGGGGAAGTGAAGAAGAGAATGAGAGCCTTGAAATTGAAGAGACAAAAAATGGGGAAAACTAAGGATCGGTGGGCGAAAGGGGGCAGGGTGGTAAAATGGCGGGGGAGGCGGAAGGCGGCTTACAACGCTTTTACATTACACAAACAATCAATGCAACGCATGCGCCGAAGAGCGGGCGAAAGAGAGGGCCGCACATAGAGAGAGGCCAGGCTAGAGAGTGAGAGAGCTGCATATTAACTCTTCTTCATAGGAGAATGGGGGTGGGGTAGGGGGACGTAGGGAATGCAAGCAGCCCCCAAATAGCAAAAACATCAACAAAGTTAAAATAAAAAGAAAACAAAATTAAGAAAATAAGAAAATTGGCCCGGCGACATAAGAAAAGCATAAAAGCTCGGAAAATAACAAGGAGCATGAAGTGAAGAGGGGCGGAGGGAAGAGGAGATGCTGCTTATGCAAAATGCGCAGCAAAGGGCAAAAACACAGAACAACAACAAAAGCAGACGAGACAACAAAGAAGACCAACAGAGATAGAAACAGAAGAAGAAGGCGGAGGTGGAGCAGGAAGAAGAGGAAGCAGCGCAGCGCATGTGAAGGAAAAGCCAAAAGGCAAAGCGCAAAAAAGAACGCCAACGCCAAAATGCAGCGACTGCGGCGAAAGCGACAGCGCAGCAGCGCCAGCAGAAGGAGAAGCAGGAGAAGAAGCAGCTAAAGCAGCTGCTCGGCGACAGTGCACAGTGGGGCCATTTGGGGAAGCATGTGGAGAGAAAGGAAAATAAAACCAATACAAACTTTATCAGTGCATTTATTTTTGTATTAATTAAAAAAAAAGAATTTAGTTTACATTCTTTATGTCACAGGGCTTTGTGCTGTTTTTAAAAATATTTTAAAGATTAAAAAGAGATTATGCACTTCTAAGAATTTATTTAATATTTTAAAGTGTGAAGAATACGAAAACTACAGACATTATCTTAACTCCAAGTTCTAATATTAACTTACGACACAAGTTATAATGTTTTTTGTGAGACTTAAGTACTAAAGTTGCTTTTTATTAACCTAATTTCTCCAAGAATCTCTTAGACCACCTTTATTTATCACCTCTACCTCCCACCTGATCACTTGACCCACTGTGCAGGCTAAGAAAGTGCAAGAGCACGAGAGCTGCAGTGGTGTAAGTGCTAGTGTTGTAGTGTGTGTGTGCTATCGCGTTGGTGGCGCAGGAGGCAAAGCCATGTTGTTGTTGCTGCTGTTGTTGCTTTTCTGGTATCGGGCTCCCCCGAAAACCAAAGAGCCTTGCTGCCTGTACTTTTCGCTTTTGGCACTTTGTGGCGATATTCGCGAAATGCGCGCAGCACTCACTAACACACACACACTCGCACACACGGGGGGCAGACAAAAGACGAAACAAAGTGCAAGACGCACACGGGAATAATTGAATTTTATTACATTGTTTGGAGAGGCACAACAAGCTGAAAGAGCAAGAGAGAGGGCCAGAGAGGGAGTAAAAGCGAGTGAAAGAGAGACAGAGAGAGTCTCCCCAATGCACAAGTGTGTGTTTGTGTGTGCAGCAGCAGCAGCAGCAACCACCAAGGCTACACACACACACATGAAAAGCAGCAGATATTGCAGCGACGCGACAGCGACTCGACAGCGACTCGAAGAGAATAATGACCCCAAAGGCTTGTCGATTGTTGTTGTTGCTGCCTTTGCTGCTTTTATTGACTGCTATTTTCGCTCTCCCGCTCTGCGACACCGCCTGTGTGTGTTTGCGAGTGTGCGAGTGGAGAGCATTGCAGTTTTGTTGTTGTCGCTGGCAGAAGAGCAAGCAGCAGCAGAAGAAGAAGAAGCAGAAGAAGCCGGCATATGCTGCGGCTGCTGCCCCAAGCTGAAAACACCGCCCCCATCGCCTCTCTTCGCCCATCACCGCCCCCTAAACACACCCACACCCCCTCATTTGCCAACTATCCCCCCTCCCACTTCCCTGCAATTTCCCCCCCTTGCAGCTGCAGAAGAAAGAGGTCGATGATGGTGGCTGCACTGGGATTTTAAAGTACCTAATATTGGGACATTTATTGTTGTTTTATTGTTTAAAAGTGGGAAATAACAAGTTTAGTGTTTTCTAAAGTTTTTAAAGCTTCAATTTTGTGGACCTAGAAGTAGGCTATAGTTTTTAATACCAACTTTAAATTTTAGTTTTTTATGTGTGTTTTGAAACCTATGAAACAATGACTTCATTTCACTCTGGAAAGTATTTTTACATCAAACAGTTGCATACTTTTAGACACCTTTTTAATTGGTTTCAAATAAGAGAAAATGGTATAGAAAAACTTATTTTTGTAATCTTCGGTTGTATGTCAATTCTTTTTAGTATTTCTAGGTTATGTTCTTTGATTTATCAAGACTTAGGAGCTCCTCCATTTGACTTGTTATTTTATTTTAGAATATATTAAAAGTTATGATCATCAAGCGACCTCTTTTCTTTCCGTGAATATTGCTAGAAGTTTCGGCTCTTGAAAGGCGTAGACGACACAGGCACATAAAAAAGAGGAGATGGTCCAAAAACAGGGGGTCTTTGGTTTATTGGGCGGAAAAGAGGGGGCGGCGAGGTTAGAACGCTGCGCAGCTAAAATGGAAAGATGCAAGAAATAAAGACTTGGCAAAAAAGAAAATACTTTTGAGGCAGCCAGCGAAGACAACAAAGACAACGAAAATCGAACAAAAAATAAACCACAATGGAAAAAGCACAAGGAAAATGCAAAAAGGGCAGTAAAGCAAGCAAGGAAAAACAGAAAAACCAAATCAAAATAAATAAATGCAAGACAACAGCTGCCTTTTGCGAGTTTGTTTTTGTGTGTGGGTGTGTGTGTGTGTGTGTTTGGGTTTGTGGAAATTATAAAAGCATTTTCCTGGGCCTCAAACTTTGCAGAATATAATAATAATAAAAAAGTAAATGGCAAAAGGCCAAGGAGAATAATAATAAAACAAAATTGAAATTTGTAATGAAGCCACTTTTTATCTCCCTCCCCCTCACACACACACTCACATGCACACGCACACGCATTTGTATCTGTGTGTGTGTGAGGGGGCGGAAATTGCCAGGAGAAAATAAAAGAGGGAAAAATAGGAGAGAGCTTAATGGGTGGCATGAAATATTGCCGGCTAAAGTTTTTTTTTTTTTAAATGAGTTGCGTGGCAAAAGAGCAAAAGCAAAACAAAAAGTGAGATAGAAGAGGAAGTTGAAGTTGCAAACTGTTGTGGAAATGGCAATTCAAGGAAACCAATTTAAATTGAGTTTGATCATCGTCCCAGCTGCCATAACGATATCTGCGTATGGCTTATATCGCACTATATATCCCAATCCCACCCAAAATCAATATAAATGGCACAACGTAAAGTTGCTTCTCTGCACTTTTATTGCTAATTCAAACTCACTCGATCTTGATTCTAGGGAATTATAAAGCCAATTGGAATATACATTTGGATTGGCAGTATTTAAATGGGAATAATTGCAAGATTCAAAGGAAATTCCTATTTCTAATTCGATTTATCTCACTTAATTTTTGAACTGTTTCCATGAATTTTTAACTTCCTTAAACTTATTGAAGAAAGATACTTAATTTTGACCAGTTGGGATAATTAAAAATAAGTTTTCATGTACATAAATTACATCCCATTTAAATAACCTTTACAAGACTTAGGGTTTTTTTTAATGCAGAATGATTTAAGGGCTTTTCAAATAAATGCGAAATTTATTCTTTCTTAAAAGTTGAAAAGGTCTGTAGACAACCATAAACAATTTAAAGTCCTCCACATAAACATATAACATTTTTGGAAAAATGTTTTAGGCAAAATTTAAAATAACATGTCAATATTGTTTTTAAGGTTATAAAATTGCATTGGGTAAATAAATATAGGCATTTTTCAATTTTGTTATTTTTAATTTTTTGTATAAAGTTTTCGAAATTTTCACATTTTACAATCTTTGCGATTTTAAGGTAGTTGTACTTCACTTCCTTGTAACATAATATACCTTATTCACTGGCGATTTGTAGCCCCCAATGCAATCACCATCAAAGGAATTTTCCAGCCTATCTAGATTTAAATTTCCTCCTCTAATTTCGCCTGCTTTTCCACTTTACCTCATTCTCATTCTCGTTATCTAATCGATCTGTGCTTCTTTCTCGTTTCAGGTAAGTTAAACCGCTTATCAAGATGCTAGGCTTTCGGCCAAAATAATATATAGACCTTGCTGCCAAGCTGTAAGTAGCCTAAAAATATGCAACAAAGGTGGAGATCGGTTATCGGGAAAGGCAATTCCCAAGACTTTGCACATTTTACTGTCAGAATTTGCAGAAGAAATTGAAAAGAACTTAAGAACTGGGAAATTTTTGGGTTGGGGTGGGATTTGAGTGGGTGGTGGTGGGGGTAGTGTGTTTCCCCCGTTTTCGTTTTCAGTTTTTGTTTTCTTTTCGGTCGTTCCCCGCCTTTTCCTCTTTTTTTTTGTGCCTTTTTCGGTTTACCGCAGTTATTTTTTACTACCTTTTTGCCGTAGCAACCTCACACAGATACACGCACACTACCAAACAAGACGTCGAAGTCGGCAGCGCAGTCGGCGAATGCCGGCGAGCAAGAGAGAGCGGGTGATAAAGAGAGAGTGGCTCTCTCTCTCAGCGCCACAATGGCGGCAAACACGTTTTTTGTTGCTGCCCCGTTTCTTCGGCTATGTTCGGCTCTCTCGCATGCGCTCTCGGCTCCACCACCACAGGCTCACACCCATACTCACACTCACACTCACACTCACTCTCGCACTCGCACCACTCACACCCAAAGACAAACGTCGCTGCCGCCGTCGTCGCCGTCGTATCTGTATCTTTTACGCTGCTTACACTCCACGTTCAGATTCAGATTCATTCTGTAAACGCGATTCCTCGAGGACGTAACGTAAAACGTCGGCCGCTCAGCCCGGTTTTAGCAGCTAAACTAAACGGTTACGGAGGCCGCCCAACCACCCACTTACTAACACCATCGCCCCCCCCGCGCTTGTGCATCTCAAAGATACAAAAGTAATTCAAAGATAAATACAGCGGGGAAATTATAGTCCACGAAAAATCGGAAGAAGAAATTCTACAGCAAAATAAATGCCAGAGAGTGTGTGTGTGTGTCCATGTGCTGGTGTGCGTGCGTAAATTCTTTAACTAAAATTGATTGTTTATTTCCGCTGCAACAACAAACAACAACAACAACGACAACGACCGCTAAAGATAACAAACACAAGCAACTAATGAAATTTGGGGCAGTTGCCAATTGAAAAATGTGATTTCCTATTATCAACAACACACAGCACACACGAAACAAAAAAGTTGAGTAAATAAAAATTAATTTGCGCGCGCTTCGAAATCAAATTCAAAATGTCATTCCAAGTGCACAGCGAAATAAAAACATCAACATCAGCAGCAACAACACCATCGTTTAGTAAATAAATATTAAAAAAAACTAAATTGTTCAACAACCACTAACAAGTAATTGTGTAAATAGAATTCAGCATAAACAATTTAATTGTTTAATTGTGTTGTGTGAGCAGCAAAAATTAAAATTTAATTATATGTAATAAATATTCAATGAATACGTAGTAGGATAATAAAACAAAACAAAAAATCATAAATAACGAATAACAAATCTGATAATTCCGTGCAATCTATTTCTAAAAAAACAACAACAACAACAACCAACACAGCCATAAAAGTATATTAATAACTCAAGAACCAAACCCGATAAGAGCCAGAATCAAATTGAATAATAAGCAGCGTTAAAACGCAAAACTCAAACGCAAATCCAAATCGTAAAATTGTAAAATCGAACCTAGACTTGCCATAGCGACTGAAAGATATAAGAAATAATATCCCAGCAGCTTTAAAACGTGATAAAAAGTAAGTGATCTCCGGTCGATTATCGAACGGTATTAAAAACCCATTTAAATCGAACACTCCCCGCGAAAAGACATCAATCATGGCAGGATTTTCTTTGTTTTTTTTTTCACGTTCACCTCTGCGACTTAAGTGAACTTATGTAGATTATTATTGATCGAATTTCCCACCCCAAAGAGCAGGGAAAAAATAAGCTATTGAGGGGGGACAAACAACCCTTGAAAATAGCCAAGAAATTTGAGTAATTGGAATTGTATAAAGGAACGAAATTTATTTTATGTTTTTTAATCAAAAATTGCGCTGGGAAATATATTTATCCAAGGAAGTTTTTAAAAACAGTTGATAAACATTAGTAATTTGACCTTCATTAAAGGTAGAAAATTAACCAAGGGTTTTTAATTAATATTACGAGTACAAAACCTTGAAAATAGTAAGGGAAGTGGAAGAAATGCGCTTATGGTAAAATAATTACACATTTCTCATTACATTTGGGCCTGTCTCACATTTTATTGATAATATTACATTTTTTAAAAATTATAAGTAATGAAACCAGAGCTGCCTGGAAGCCAGAAAATTGTTTAGAATTTACAAACAACTACCATAAATTGTTATTAATTTAAAAGACTCAGTTTTCTAAACGTTTTATAATTAAAACCAGTCTTAATCATAAATAAGAATACAAACGAAATCTCATTACTCTCCTGAGAAACCGAGAATATCAAAAGTCATGGCAGGTCGTGACAGTGGTTTTTTTTTACCAGATCCAATCCGAAAACAAACTCCGCTTCGGGATGTCGAAGGTTATGACTCCGGAGTCAAAATCTCCAAGGAGCTGACTAACCCATCCGAAAAATCACATTCTGTCTGTCATCGCAGACTCGGTCGATGGAACTTCAATCACTCAGAGACGATATAATCAATAAATGTACTCGAGTTGGAGAGTTGGAGAACAAACAAATCAAAGAAATAAGACAACAACAGCATTTTTGCATTAAAATCAAAGCGTAACGAATCGAAATTGAATTGAAGACAAGATAAATGAAAGAAACAAACCAAAAAAAAAAGCTCTCTGGCATTGATTACACTTGCAAAAATCGCACAAAAGCGGTGTTCGACATCCGGGAGAACCTTTTAATGAATAAATAGATATACTAGAGATACCATGCCCTGTAGCTCTTTTTCTATTAATAATTCATTTGCTTAAAGCGAGCAAAGCATGCAATTCCTACATTTTTAATGAATTAATTAAGTTTCCCGCTTGGAAATGGTTGGAAAACCGAACCGAAGCAGCGAGTGCCCAAAAAATAGCCCAGAGATCCACCAGATACACTTTGTGTTACTTTGTATCTGCACATTGCACGTTGCATGACGCTGATGAGGCATGCACCGCGCGAAAAATGTCTGCAAATGTGACCGCAGCGAAGCGAGAAATTGGATTTTTTATTGACTTGGGCAATTTGGAATATATGGTTGGGCAATCCTGAAAAATATTTGGAAATTACGCGTGATTACTTTCAATTAAGGTCTGAAATAGGGTTATAGTTTGCTTACATTTATTTTATTTTTAAACTTTCAAATAACATTATATACATGTAAGAAAACTTCAAGGGAAAAAATGGTGCTTAACATCATTATATAAATTAATAATTGTTCAAGTTATCGAAAGTTTAAATTGAGTGGAACACTTATTAAAATGTATTATTCCCTTTTTCCATAAATCTATTGGTCTATGTAACTAAATACCTTTTTTAAGAAACCCACAAACCTTCCTCGGCCTAAAAATTGGAAAGAGAGACCTCTGAATTCTTCAGACCTCTAAGGAATTCTTTTTCCTCCCGTTGCAGAGAGATTCCATGTTGATAAATTCCTCAGCCAAACTTTTGTTGTCGAAGATCAAATCGAGAAGAACTGATTTTTACAATGTGGCCAAGGGAATCTAATAAAGAGAAATTGGAAATGCAACAATATCCAAGTTTATTTTTTTATTTGGGCCTCCAATTGAGTAATGCAAAATGACGGGTTGCATAAATTTTCGTGTGTGCCAAAAAGGAAGCCCAGAGGAAAGAGTTAAATAAAAGTAAAAGAAAAGAAATATTGTGGAAGAGATGGGAGAATTATTGTTGTTTCTTCAGGCGAAGGAAACACTCAGAATGGCAAACATGTGGTCCGTTTCTCCTTTTTTGTTCTTTTTTTTTTTTTTTGTTGTCTCTCTTTCTTCGCGAAACTATCTGCAAATATGTGGTGTGCGGCAGTATGGGTGTATCTGTGTGTGAGAGCGAAGCGCAGACAATTAGTTTTATTATGCTTTGTTGCCGAGCTTCGCTGAAATGGCACGACATAAAAAACAGTAAAAAAAAAAAACCATACACACACTCACCCAAAAAAAAAAAGAAAAACAAAAGGAAAACAAGCTATAAAATACAGCGCACAATAACGAGATCGTGTGTATATATATATCGAATTATATGATGTGCATCTTGAAGATACATTTACTAAAAACAACCATTGCACTAATTTTCCGATGGCCGAGAGCCAAATGTGCAAATAGTAACACAAAATAAATAAGAAGAAAATACAAACTAAAGATATAAATACGAGTTAGGGGAGTTGAGCGCAAAATAAAAGGGGAAATGGAAAGCCAGAATTACAATTATGCAGGGCAGGCAACCATAAATATTAATTTATTAGCGTTGCGCAAATTTATCTGCGCAATTTAATTTTTTGCGCTACACTCGTGCACACACACACACACACGTGCACAATACGCACACCAGCAAAAAGCAGGAAAAAAGTATTGTGCAAGGAGTGTGAAGTCGACTTAATGATGCCCTGCTTACTCCACTGCTTGTTGCACTGCTTTGGTGTCTTCCGTTTCCGCAAAAATTTCATTTCAAAATAAAATAAAGCCCTCAATAGATTTTTATTGCAAAAAGGAAATATAAAATTTAAAACTTTACTTGTTAATTTATACTGCAAAAAATAGAGTGGGAGCTTTAAAAATAAATTATTTATAATTTGCTGATTCAACAGTTTTATGGCCGTTTCTTTAGATTTCCCAAGTCTTTTTTTTTTATTTCTTTCTGTTCTTTTTCTGCAAAATTTACATAATGCTATTTTCACCTGTTTGTTTATGCTGTGATGCATCATTAAAAATTCGTACTATATTTCATTCAACCTTATAAGACATTCACAATTTCTGTTGCCAAATATAAAATCAGAAACACAAATCTTGTATCACCTGCAAAAGATAAAAATTAAACATTTCAATGTTTTATAATAGTGAAAAGAATTTAATCAAAATTCTAAACACAAATTTGTATGGCATCTTCTTTTCTGTGTTTTAAAAATTCATACAAGAATAAATATAGAAATTCGAATAAAATTTATTTTAAATTTTATAAAACAAATTCTGAATATTTCATTAAAATTTTCCTCAACCCCTGTTGTCTGTCCAAAATGCCTAATATACCCCCTTTCGATGGCGCAGTTAAATAGACTTGTATTTATGCGTGGCGGCATTTTGGCCGCGACTCAAGTTGCGAACAAAAGCAAAAGGATAACTCATAGTGTGTCCGTGTGTGTGTGTGTGAGCTGGGGGGATAGAAAGAGACGGGGAGACACAGTGACGTGTGTGTGCGAGAGCGAGAGGCATAACCAAGATTAATGACCAGGCAAAAGGGCTGCAGATGCAGACCGCTCTGCTTTGGCTCATCGCACACAACAAAAGGCAATAAAAACATAATAAATTACCATATCAAGTATACGCCGGGTATACGTACCTCCCATAACCCCTGCATTTCCGCGTGTCTCTGTAAATTTATCTCTGTGGCAATAGGCATTACCTTGAGATCCCTTCAACCTCCCGGAGAACAAAACTTTTCCCCACATGATTTATGCAATTCAATTCATGAAAACTGTCTCTGTCTCTCTCTTTCTCAGTTTTTCACTACGCATTTGTACTTGCTGTGCTGCCACGCCTTCAATTTGCTTAGCTTCCTCCTTCTTTGTCATTTTTTTAAGTAATTTTTTGTCCTTCTCTTCTGTTTGGGCCAACACAAAAAAAAAAATGAACAAAAAACTTTTCCCAAACTGTCATAAATTTTTTTATTTTGAATGCTGCACAGAAACTTTGAGTCGCTTGGGAAAAAGTTTTCCCAGCTTATAAATCCATGTAAAAGTTTTGCATACACAGGCAATTTCTCAACTTTTGCCCTTCCCTTACATGAAAAGTACATAGCTACAAACAATTATGAGAGCAACAACAAATTTGGCAATCAAGTTCACATGTCTTCATGAGAATCTCTCTCTTCTGCCTCTCCGAAAAAACTCATTAAATTTTGTTATTTCTGTTTAAGGAATTTTGAAAAAAGGGGCAAAAAGTTATCTAACCCTTGGGCAGAGTTGTTTCAGGTTCTAATCGAAAATTCCTTATCAACCCTTTTTTTACGGAGTGTCTTCTTTGTGCCCCTACCCTCATTAATCTCAGGTATTGCAGCTGCTGCTTTCCAGGGGAATATATTTCCACTATATCTATGATTTACAGTTTTACCTTGGGCTAAGGTCCATAAATCCCTAGTTGAGTGCTAGTTGGGATGTCTAATCTTAATTGATTGGCTTTGGGTTACTGGGTTTTTGGTTTATGTGTGCTCACTTTGTCGGTTTTTTAATTACTTCATTATGTGCACTCTCAGGAAATTAAAAGAGATAAACCAAGTCAAACATTTGAAAAGATAATGATTATATTTAATAACCCTTAGTATCTTATTATATTATCTTAAAAACTTTGGTTTAAAATAGATAGCGTTTCTTAAACTTATTTCCCTTATTTTAGAATTTAAAGATCCGAATGTTGTATAATAATAAAATCCTTAATAAATAAATAAATTTATTTAGATAACAAATATTTAAGCAGCAATGACCAAACGCTTTTCTTCTCCATTTGTTCAAATTTCCGGTAAAAAAGTTTGTTTGATCCCCAAATTGAATACCACAAAAAGTTAGCAGTCACAATGAAACTGCCATTCAAAATTGATCAAACAAATATGAAACCAAACCAAAAGAAAATTATATAAACTAAATAAGACAATTTGGGGAAACAAGCAAGACCAACAATCAATAAAAAAAATGGCAAAGAAAACTTTAACAATTGAAACGACTGGCTGACATTTGAGCAAAAGTTTTTGCGCCTCTGCCTTTCCCTCGATTACTTATTTTGCTTGTTGCCAAATTTTCATTACAAAATAGCTTAGCCAAAAGGAAAAAAAAACACATTTTTCATGAATTTTCCGGCATTAAATTATATTTATACATAAATTAAAGTTTTACTTCGTGCAGATCATTAGGGGCACTACAAAAAAAGAAATAAAAACACAAAAATATCCATGTGAGAAAGTCCGCAGAGGCAGCTGCATGTTGCAGTTAGCTAACAACAAAAATGTTGTTGCATGTCTGGGATAAGGAAAATACAGGAAATCTACACAAAATTGACGAAATTTTGTAAATAGCTAATTTTAAAAAACTGTAGAGATTATGGGGATTATGAGAAAATATTTTTAAATCAATTTAAAACTGTATTAAAATAATTTAAGCCACAAAAGCAGGCAATTTAAAAATGTTCATCGAATAAATAAGAGAGAAACATTTTAAATAATTGCTTAGCATAATGATTAGGTCAGTTTTTAAATTGTCTATTGTTCAATAACATTCGGAATATTTATAATAATTATTATTTACCTATAAAAAATATAAATATGCCACGACAAAAATAAAAAAAAAATACGCAGACAGCTGCGAATTCAATTAGCATTCGAAAGCAATTCCAACAATGTTGAAAGAAAAACTACTCTCTGCTCTAAATGAAAATTGAAATATCCGTCAGTAGTAGTAGGAGCCCAAAAGAAAATTTGTTGCATACAGCATTACAATTTAGCCTGTAAAATGTATTTCTTGGCAATTTTCCTAGACTAATTTTAGAAAGGGGAAATTTGATAAAAATTTCTATAGCAGCTAGCTAGCAAGTAAGAAAAATACACACAGCATTTACAACTTTCACAATAGCATTTATCTAATGCCCAATATAAATCATTGTAATGAGCTGATAGGAGAGACGAGCGAGCAAAAGCAACAAACAAACTCATAAATAATGTGATAGTTGAAACCCCAACTGCTCCCCCTCAAAATATATATATACTATAATATATATATAAAAATACAGAAAGGTTCTGGGAGATAAACCCACTCAGACTCACACTCACACACAGAAAGTACTTACCAGAGGCAGTAAATCAACTGCTTAACTTAACTTGAGTAAACCAAGACATAACAGAAACTTTAGACGTGTGTATACGGTTTTAACATAGAAACGAAACCAGGTTGGCATAGTTTAGATCAAATATTTAGGTTTAGTTTTGCATTTAATTTTTTCCCGTCTTTTGCTTTATTTTTTACGAAAAGCAAACACGCTCAAGGAAGCCGTCAGATGTATCTAAGTATCTATAGAAAGTTGTCGCAACCAGTTTGCCAGTTTGTTGGTGAGACGGGGGGTTTCTTTTTTTAGGGGCAACTGTCACGCATGGATTTATGCTACACGTTTATTATATTTACATTTAATTTAACTTTTTTGAAAAGGCCTTTAAATTACCCTGACAAATGTCCACACTATAACTTCACTTAAATGTATAACTATAAA
The DNA here is from genome assembly GCA_018150695.1 of Drosophila oshimai. Classification (NCBI taxonomy): domain Eukaryota; kingdom Metazoa; phylum Arthropoda; class Insecta; order Diptera; family Drosophilidae; genus Drosophila; species Drosophila oshimai. The sequence continues at coordinate 113,618 of JAECWM010000097.1, forward strand.
TATATATCTCTATTTGTGGCAAACTGTAATCGAAAGAAAACAATTTTCATGTAATCTAGGACATCATCATAAATTACAGCAATTTCGAGAGCCATTTTCATGTTTCTTCCTCTTCGCTTTAGACCATTATGGCCACGTTAACACACAGACAAACCAAGTAACTATATACACATATACGTATACGTACGGATGATTCACGTATAAGTGAGAGCCAACAACCAAGTAAAGCCTTAATAGGTAATTATTTAAAATTTATTACGCTGCCTTTTGGTTATTATGGCCAACAATTTGGCCCAGTATACCTTATAGAGGCAGCATTAATGATCCACTAAAACACAGAAAGCCAGGTTGATATTTTCATTAAAAAATGTCACAAAACCGGACAATTTAAGTTAGGAAAGTCTGCATATTTAATGGCAGCATAATAATAGGGAATATCACTTTAATTTCATTAGTTATAAAAACTGCTTCTATTAAAACCACAAAAATGGTTTATGTTATTTATTAAATGTTTATGTTAACGTTGAAGGTATCTGTACATATTTGTAGTATTATAGTATTGAAGGGAATTTTTAAAATTTAATTTGGTCTGCAAAAATATTTATAACCTTAGCAGCATATACCTAAAGGCAATCAAAGTTTCGTAATCTTTAATCGGAATTGTGCAGATAAGAAAAATAATATTTTTTAAAGATATTTAATTTCATCATAACCCCATTTAGAACGTGGGTAAATAAACGAAGTGTCGTAATCCCCATTTCTAAAATGCAAAACCCATAAATCAGATAACAAATTCTCCTTATCTTTAACCAGATACCAAGGCCGATAAACTAGTCTTTATAAAGAAATAAAAACTCATCGAATTTGCGCACAATTGCCTTGAGTCATCATCATCAAAACAGGCCGTCGAAAGTCCAAAAAATGATTAAATTAATGACAAGCGATTGAAATATTTCCGCTAGGGGAAAACTACTTGAAATTTGTCATATTATCAAAGGGAAATTAAAATGGAATAATCTATTTAAGTTCTTTGGGTATGCGAAAAAGAAAAAACCCTTTTTTCTCCTGTGACTTTTTGTGGCCAGAGTTCACTTAAGTTTAAGTGCATTTTTTTGCATCTTTATTTGCACTTTGGTATTTGTTTTGTTGTTGGCTGTTGTATCTTAGACTTTGGCCATTATACACCGACACTTTTTCATATCCTGTCTGGGGCTCTGCAGTCTGAGTACAAGACCCTCCCTCCCCCTTCCTCCTCTCTGGTTGCCCACTTTTGATGTGAGAAATGCGGCTCCATGACTTTGCTAAAAACCGAAAAAGCGTGCAAAGCAAAAAAGCCAACTAAACTATGTATGCAGAGAGGGGAAAAAAGACTAAAGAGGAATGGTTTGGGCCAGAATGGTGCACAAACAATGCCAAAAGCGCTAACAAGCAGAGTTGCAGGCCATCTCCATCTCACTCTTTTGGCCTGGAGTACAATTTGTCATCGGTTGTGACCATGAATCGGGTCAGGTGTCAATACAAAAAAAGAGGAAAATATCCAGGAAAACAGGCTTTCGAGATACATTTGTATCTATGCATCTGCCAGCTACTTTAATGCACTTTCAGCGCTCAACGTCAATATGTCAAATTGATAAAGCAACGATGGGCTGAGCAAAAAACCAAAAAAAATAGAGAAAAAATTATATTTAAGTGTTTTGCATGAGAGGAGATTCGAGTGCCCTTTCTTGGCCCGAAGTGTTGTCTATTTTTCCCCTTTTTTTTTTTAGCTGTCGTGTAGTGCCAAAACCCATGATAACTGCTAACGATTATCGAGTGCCGAGTGGTAAGAGTGAGGCAAATGTGGATGGGTTTCCAGTAGATACACATATCGATAAATAGAGGGAAAGGTAAGGTTGTGCCTTATCAGTGTCTTAGCTCAGGTGTTAGATGATTGCCTTGTAATCTATACACGACCAATGTTTGCTCCTCTTCTCCTTACTCCACAGTGTGTGATGGCTGCATAGATATGGAAACACAACTGCCTGGCATTTGTTTACTTGTTTGCTCAAGGTTGATTATCAGAAATAGTCCATGATGCAGGATTGCAGCACAATTTACCTGAAATTGGATTCACATTTCCCTCTCACTTGCAAATAGGTTACAGACAATTGCTTCCTATGCAAATCAGGTTTCAGGAAATTAATTCAGAGGTGTAACCCTAAAATTCTTGTAATGTTAGTACTCATCTTCAAGTTAAATTAAGCATTTCTAGTCATCAAATAGAACGTGATTATATTATGCTAATAGTTACCTGTTCAACGAAAATATTTCAAGTTTCTTGAAAGTTTGTTTAAAAATATAGTAAATTAGAAAACATTTTTTGTTGGGTGAAATACAAAATACTTAATAAAACAACAATTTAATACCACAATTTATTACCTTCCTAAAATTTTCCCAAAGTCAAGTGAGTGAAACATAAAACCTACCAAATTTTAAGTGCCAAAAAGGCTGTGAAAATTTCCTAAACTAAGTTTTAGCTTAGCTTATCGATTGCAACACCTGTGACAGCAATTGCATTTCAATTGCAGATTAATTGAATTGCCCAAGCGCAGACAAAAAAAAATATACAAAATTTAAGCAAACACCAGGAGACACCGAAATCCTGACTTTTGGTATGTGTGTACTCCCCCATTTTCCTCCGCTTTTCCTCCGCTTTCACTCGACTAAGTACAACTACAACTACAATTGTGTGGAGCCATCGTTCAGCTGGTTGTATTTTCTGCTTTATGTTGGGCAAATATTGACATTCGTTTATTAAAATTCCTGCAGAGACCCGAAGATTCAGTCGGCATGGGGCACAAAAACTCAAGAAAAGGGGGGGGGTAACATTTTATGTCATGTTTGCATATGTAAATTTCCCTCTCTGTCTTTCTTCTTCTTCTTCTTTCTTGGCCTGACAATATTTGCTTTTAATTTTTGCTTTGTTTAAACTGCAGTTTAATTTTATTTTCCACAAATATGGCCAAAAAAAAGAAATGCAAAAAGAGAGTGGCTGAGATAGTGAGATACTCAGACTACCAGATACTTTGTAGTCAATGTACTACAACTGCCGTCGGACTTCAAATTTAATTGACACATTTCTTTGGCCATTTCCTACATTTTCTTGGTCTAGCTAAAATTGTTTCCCACTCGAGCAACAATTTTCACATACTCGCCGGGCTAAATAAATTTTCATTTAATGCCAAAGGGGGCCAAGTCGAAAAAAATAACAAATGCCAGCTACAAATCCAACAAGCAAAAAAAATACTGCAATAAAAATTGCCAACAAAAATGCAGTAACAACACTAAACAATTCAAGTGACAATCACAAACTTGCAATAACAATGCAAATAAACTTTCAACTTTATGGTTTCTGCATTTGCATTCATTTTAATTAAAGCCAAGTGACAACAAAAATGGTTGTAAAACGAAGTAAAGGTCGTAAAAATACCTCTTAAGATATTAGAAATATTTTTGAGTACAATAGTTTACAATAATAACTGATTTAAATATATATTATAACTTGCCTTTGAAATCATAATAAAGCATCAGTTAATGGTTTTAAAATCAAAAAATAAAATCCAACATAAAAACTCTTAAAATCATTATTATTATTAACTAGGAGGTACCAAAAAATCATCAACAGAATTTTAATATTTTATAAGCCATTTTTAGCCTATTGTGCATATTTGATTTGTGTTACATTTATTTGTGTTTGCAAAACAAAACAATTTTGTATGTGACAATCATATAAATACTTTAATGCTGGTCATTTTGCTGTTTGCATTTATTAATATTTATTTTTCCTTTGCTCTCCATTTGTCTTTATGATCGAAATAGACTCCTTTGATTAACATTTTTCCCCTTGTTTTGTATCTTTTCTCGTTGGCTGATTGATTTTTCCTTTGTTGTCAAGTAAGTCAACACACAGGAAATGAGATATAAAAAAGCGCAAACTCTAATTAAGCCTTAAAGAGGGGTGAAAATGGAAAAAGCCCAGACCCTATTGCATTAAATTGAATAAAAGTGGCTGGAAAAAGTTCAAGTCATCACTTGATTGGCAACTAAATTGAAAACAGGAAATGCCATTAGCTAAAGAGCATTCATTTATTCGAGAGTTGGGGTATTATTAATCAGGGAAATATTTTTAAATCAATAAGGGAATATTTTTAAGATTGAAAAACTCAAGTTAAAGGAGAACTTTTTGTTCAAAAAAATATAACTTAACATTATATTACGCATAGCATTTAACAATAGTTAACTAAATGTATTTAACTTCAATATTTTTTGACTACTTGTCTTTGTTAAAAAAACGTAGGATCAAACTACCAAAAAATTCCATAAAAACTTCCCTTCTACCGAAATCTTCCATCATATTTCACGATTTCCCCTTGGAACCCTATCGTACATCATATTACCAAATAGAGAACGCTTATCAGTCCCGAAATTGCCTTCAACCGAATGTTTTTATGGCACCCTCTTATCACTTTTTAGTTTGTTTTTGTTTTGGTTTCGGGGAAAATCTAGGGCAATTAATGTTTCACTCAATTAGTTGTTCAATGTCGATTTGGGAAGAAGACATTTCATTAATTCCGCCTTGCGCAGCGGAAGTTGCCAATTACAATGAGTGAGTCACAGAGTAAATGGGATGAAATGCTCTCTATAAGTATATGTATGTAGTCTATAAAATGTACCATTTAGACAGGTTCTATTCCTAGACGATGTATTTCAAAGGCATTTTCGTTTAATTAGATTTACTTTTATGTCTGCCAGGGCTTAAGGGCTCCCTTGGGACGTGGTAAATGCAAAGAGATTGCAGTACGACTCGAATCGAGGGGCCATAAATAACGATAATGCCTATAATTGCCAACAATTCATTATTATGGTAAGATAATTTGATATAAATGGAGTCTACGTGACCCCAACACAGCCTCGAAAGTCTCGTCTTCTCTAGGTTCGTTGTAAATCCCCCTCTTAACCTCTTCGGAACCTCGAATTGAGGGGGAAAAAAGAAGACTCCTCCAAGGTGTCGGCTTTTTAACCTGGCCCAAACACTTGGCCACTTTTATGGCCACATTCGCTGCGGCCGATGAGGGAATCAATTATTCCTGCATCGTTTAACTGCACTTTTTGCAAAGGAATCTTGGAATGGACTTTTGAAGGGAAACATTGAGAATTTCTGTGGAATTAATTATCCACAATTACGACTATGTTTTTTATGGGGAAATTTTATTTTGTCTAATTTAATATTTAATAAAGATGTTAAAAAAGTTTAAAAAATTTGTCAAATAAAAATTCGAATAAGTAGACATACATACATGTATCTTATTTACAAAATCAATTATTTCAATCCTCACTAATTTTATATTATTTTTTAAAATAAAATGTTAAATTTACATTAATAATTTCTAGATCTGTAGCTTTTGTTTTCTAAAATCTCAAAAATAATTTTGATTACAAAATTTAAATGTCCAAAATATTTATAGGCCTGGGGACCCAAATAAATTACCTAATTAGTGGAAAAGTCCCCTTAATGAATTCTATTAAAATGTTTTCATTTTCTTTAAAGGGAAGTCGTTAATAAAAAATATGAATTGCTTTTAAATATGTTTAACGACTCTTTTGATTGCATCTGCTTCGTTTTTTCAGACTAAAGATATCCATTTGTTTGAAAGGTGGAAATACAAACCCTCAAATGATTTATGATCCCTCGTTAAAGTCAGCCGAAAACGGAAATAGAACTCGTTTAACAAAAAACACTTTGCATTTTGGCAGACACTGGAGGGCAAATGGAGAGGGCTAAAAACGGAAAATTAAAATTAAAACAAAACCGAGCATTTAATTGCGGGAACACACAGGGAAAAGAAACCGAAAAAAAATTAAAATCAGAAGAAATTCCACATAAAATAGGGTTTAAAGAGGACAACGGGCAAACAAAAAATAAAAATAAAAGTAAACTAAGGGAAGATGAAGAGCAGAAAAAGCAAATGTCGAATTAAAATTAATGTCGAGTTAATCGAGTTTTGTTGTTGCTGCTCAGTTTCTTTCTCTTTGTTTTCCGTTCCTTTTTTTTTTTTTTTTTTTTTGTTCTTCTTGGCAGCGAACGAACAAAAAACAGAAGAAGGAGGCGAAGAAAAGAATCTGATTCTCAATCTGAAAGCAGTTTGTCTTCTTCCCATTTTTTTAATGTTCGCTCGCCCTCTCTTTCTGGAGCCTGTTTATGCTGCCTCTTTTACTCCCCCTCTTGCCGTCTCTTTCTCCCTGGGATCTCCCCCTCTCTTTTGCACCCGCGCTACCTTATGACAGTGTTTACCTTGGGCAGCGACTGCGACTGCGCAGCCGACGTCGCACTGCGTGCAGCCTCCGCGGGCAGCAGGCATTGTACTATTTCAAGGATAACCACTAACCCGAGGTCTCTCCTTTGTCCCATCGGAAATTGGCCTTCGGATCCACAGAGTATTTTCCTATAAATTGCAATCGATTGATATAATTACGGGGGGCACTTAACCCCCAGCTAAATCCACACAGAAAGAAAATATCATCAAAACAGGGCTCTTAAAAATACATATACCCATAAAACTATTAAATAAAAGGAACATCTTAAGATATCAAACTCAATCCTGAAATGTGAATTTACCATTTAAATAAATTATTTAATTAAATAAATCTACCTTATATAGTATACCTATCCTAAAACCATTCTCAACAAATATATCAGGTAGAAAATTTCATTTAAGTTGAAGTATACAAAAGATCCTAAAAAATAATGATCCTAAAACTATTATATTATGTTTTTTTATAATATTGCAATAATAAAAATATATTCGTTTGTCCAAACTTTAATTCATTTAAAAGCGTGTTTATAAAGAAAATATTGTTCTATTAAATTGATAAATAATAAAATAATGTTACTTTTATATTATTTATATATACCTTGCAAATTGAAAGGTTAAAAAATAGCAATGGTTTTCAAATTTTAAATAAATACTGGAAATAAGTAAATTAAAAAAATTACAATATTTTTGGGTGAAAAATTTAATAAAAAACAATGTTTTAAATACAATTTAGAACTGATTCTGCCCGGATTTCTCCCTCTGCAACAATTGCATTAAAGCATCCATATTTAATAAGCATTTTTTATTGATTTCACTTGGCCAACGGACACGACTTTTACTAATTAACACTTTTTTTTTCGCTTTCCCTTGCAGGTAAGTTCTGGACATTTGCGATGTGCTTAACCCAAATCGACTGGTTACTGGTTGGTAAGAAAAGGAGTCTGAATCGGAATCGGGCTAACAAGACAAGTCACTTAATGTCTGTCGCCAATTTATTCGCATTTTTTTCTGTAGCCGCTCTTTGTTTTTGGGGCCAATTAGCGAAACGAGTTTCTGGTGTAAACGGCGAGGAAAGGAAAACATTTCCGCAAAATAAATAAAATAAAGTAAAGTTAAGTAAAGTAAGGTAGGAAGAGAGAGGGAAAAGGCCAAAACCAGCTGGCCGAATCGGAGGTATTCATGAGTGATTCATGCGAGTACGAGTATCTCTTAATACGCTCCAACTCACATCGCAATCCCCATGCCCCATACCCCACACCCCATACCCCCAATTCCACTTTACTCTCCAGTAACTCGACGAGATAATGAGCCTGGCCGTAAGGAAATTAAATACAGTGATTAAGTAACTTAATGACGTGGGATAAGCCACGAAATGAGATGGCTTAGTGAGTTGGCTAGAACCAGATTCCGGTGTAATCCCAAAAGCAAACAAGATAAGTCCAGGATTTGGGGCACCACTTCAATTTAAATAGATGATCGGGGCTCTTCGTTTAGATCTTAAGTTGATCCGCCTCTTAACTTCAATTCAAGACCTCTTTAAGAGCCAAAAAAAAATTCACTTATTTGGCGGTCAGTGAACCTTCGTCTTTACCCACTTCTTCCTCATTTGCATTTTGTACCAGAGAAGAACAATTTTAATTGTGTTTAATTAGACTCGGCTAACCGAAATAATTATGCATAATTTAAAAAATGTTTTGCATATTTTTTTTACCCGAATTTAAGGCATTAACCTCAGCAAATTAAATATTCATGTCAGGTGGCATTTAATAGGAAATAATATACTTTAGATTTATTATATCTGTCGTTTGTCTCATAAAATCAAATTTAATTGATTCGAATTAAAGTAAATCAAAGTCATGATATCACTGTAAATTCCCCATAAAATCTGCCTCATTTTATTAGATCATAAATTTCAATTATGAATTATTCATAAACATTTCGGAAAGTTTCTAATTTAGCCGCAGTTCATTGAACCAAAAGTAGGTAAATGTTTTATAATTTTAAAATATACTTGAGCAAAAGAAATGAGCACACGCAAAAACAATTTAGCCTTTTCTCTTTTTTTTCGTAGATTAAATTGTTCAATGATTTTGGGTGTGTCAGGTGTATGGATATTATTATTGGTTTTTTTTTCTGTTGATTCTCCGATAATTTGCATAGACTTGGAGTTAATGAAATTTAACAAATATTCTTTCATTGGATTTTTGTATGTGGGTGGCAGTGTGACATGCATATTAAATAGTCTCAAGTGTTGGAATTATTTTATCTATGTAAATGCAATTTAAGTGACGGGAAAAAATGTGGCCTTAAAGTTACTTTAATAAAATTAATTTTGGGAGGGTCTTTTCCCCTTTACCCCTTTTTTGAGCGCTTCAAAAATATTTTATAATAACATTTTAAAATATTTTTAAATTTAGAAATAGTTTTGTGAGCAAATACGGAAATATTTTAAAACAAAATTTATCGTAAAAATATTT